>BJBW01005736.1:0-20646 GCA_004320125.1 Scolopax mira
CCACCTGCTGCTCACACTCTTCCTGATGCCCCCCAGGATGCCATTGCCTTCTTGGCCACCAGGGCCCATTGCTGGCTCATGGACATCCTATTGTCTACCAGGACCCCCAGGTCTTTCTCCTCAGAGCTGCTCTCCAGCAGGTCCCCCCAACCTGTGCTGGTTTGGGGGGGGTTATTCCCCCCCAGGTGCAGCACCTGCACTTGCCCTTGTTGAACTTCATCAGGTTTCTCTCTGCCCTCCTTCTTGAACATCCTCCCTACACCAACAATGAGCTGACTCTCAGCTATTCCCGATTCCTGCTAGTTTTTATTCTAGTTTTTTGGAAAAAACCCCAAATCTTTGTCACCCTTGTCACCTCCCACCTTTGTTAAGACAGCACAGATCTGGAGTTGTATAAATTTAACGTAACATTATGCAGCAAGATTTATTGCACAAACAGCATGGCCACCTAAAATTAAATTCTGCCTAATCTGTCTTCCTACAAAATTAAAGCACTAAAAATGTGAGAAATTGAGCTTTATTCTGGGTTTATTCTAGGAATACGAGCCTAGACATCAAATATTTTATGTATTTGTCCTCATGAACGAGATATACCAGCAAAATGGTGCTAAAGTCAAGATCTCCAACATCCAACAACCCCCCCAAATGCATCCATTATCAATGGGATTTGGAGAAATTCAAGTCTTTTAAAGGCATTATTCCCCTTAAACAAGCTTAATTTGCTTAAAAGCTGTTCAAATCTGTCTTGATAAGCACTGACACCCCAGAAAAAAGCTGTTATATTAATTATTTAAGCACTGCTTGAGCTTCCAAGCACACTCGTTGGCCAACGAGCCCCCAGTTTAATCACACTGGGTGTTAAATACATTTATCCTTAGGTTAAAAAGATGATTTGGGGGGGTGTCAGATTATCGATACACAGGTCACTGTGCTCTTTGGGTTTCCCTCATAGAAATTCCAGCCTCCACATCCACATCTTGGAGGAATTGACATAGTTTTTAGTGATGTTTATTTTTTTTTAAAATCAGAGTCAAGTTGATGGTTGGACTCGATCTCAAAGGTCACTTCCAACCTGGACAA
Source organism: Scolopax mira (assembly GCA_004320125.1). Lineage (NCBI taxonomy): Eukaryota > Metazoa > Chordata > Aves > Charadriiformes > Scolopacidae > Scolopax > Scolopax mira. The sequence continues at coordinate 1,081 of BJBW01005736.1, forward strand.
TTCTATAATTCTGTCTCCAACTTTGGGATCTCAGTAACCTCTCAACAACATTCCATCCCTCCAACCAAGCTGAAAATAAAAAATAAAAAAAAAAAATCAGCAAAGTCTGACTATCAACCCCAGCTGGGGCTTTCTGGGGACAGAAAGGGTCATTCCAATAATTTAGACCCAAATTTGGTCTGTTTTGATAAATTTTCTGCTCAGGTGCAATAATCAGCTGGACACTGTCTAGGTTTGCTCTTGCCATCCATCCCCTTTACTGAAATCACCCAAAATTCTGTCGAGATGGGAATCAAGGGGATTTTGGGCTCGCACGCTCCCTCTACTGGCTCCCCGCAAGCCCCTAATTCAAATTATTCTGGCCTGAACTCTTCCCCAGGCAAAACAAATAATCATGACTCATTTCAAAAATCGAAGGCAAAACTGCACGTTAGCCAAAAAAGCAGAGCAATGCCTAAACAAGCAAATAAAAACCTCAAAACCAGAGGTTTTTAGAAGAAGGAGTGCAGACTCTTCTCCCGCTGTAACATTCGCCGTTATCGGAGGATAAACATTTTGCACAGGGGGGTGTCCAGATAAAAACAAGGGATGAGATTTTCGGTACCTCTCCAATCCTGCCTGAGATGATTCATCAGCAAGAATTCCCCCTCCATAACACCTAATGACAGATCCTGGAAATAATTGTCACCTCCTGCCTTCATTAAGGGGGCGCAGAAGGTCTGGGGCTCCCGGCAGCACTTGGAAAACTGCAGTTCAATTAATTATTTTGAGGACGGCCTGTAAAAATGACACAGCACTCCTTATTCTCTACAGGGATGTCATCAACCGACCAAAGCCACTAAAAATTAAGCTCTGGAAAGGTTTCAGGCAAAGGAAGGTGAATTTACAGGAAAATATAAACTACTGATGTAAAAACCAGTCTAGTTTTTGACTGGATGAAAAATAGGTTTGAAAACACAATCTCCTTTCTGTTTGCATTTCTCTACAGCCCAATGCCCATTTTTACATCCAAACAACACAGAAAACCTGCTCAGACACAATAATTACAAATAAAATACGGAAATATCTCAGAGAAGGGTTTACTAACAAAACTAGGAGGTACCCAAACGTGTTGGTGGTGACTTAATTCCTCTTTTTTTTTTCCTCTTTCTTTTTTTAAACAGACTGCATGAGATGCTTATTCAGCGTGGTGAGGATTATTTATTTTTCTTAAATAAACTCTTTTCTTTGCAGAGAATGAATCCAGATGAATCCAAGCAGCTGCTCCCAGCACAATTCCCACTGAAGGGCTGCCCACGCCGAGGGAAACCGCAGTCCCCGAGGTGCCCACGTGTCACGAGGTGCCCGGTGGCAGAGCCCGACCCGACATACGACTTCCTTGGCTGGGAAAGCCCTGGATGGCATCCACCTCCTCCAGCCCAGCACGAGAGGCAGCTCTCAGGAAGGAGAAATAAATGTTATTTCCAACCGATTCACAGCTTGTGGGTGAGTCTCCGCCGCCGGCGGCGATGAGGTTTGGGGAGAATCAGTGGGTTTTCCTCCAAGATTTGGAGAACCTCAGCTCTCTGGCAACTCACGAGCGTTTGCACGACACGCTGTCGTTGATAAACCCCGTTGACATGTCTGTTGATAAACCCCAACCTTGACCTGGTGTTTGCAAACCTACTCCTCACCTAAACTCCCAGAAGATGCTCGGCCCTAACACGTATTTGTGTGGCTAACGCCCCAAAAGTGTGTTTTTGTGAATTGTCCAGGCTGGAAGGGACCTTTCAGATCATCAAGTCCATCCATCAACCTCACTCAGGTAAAAGCCATCACTAACTAAGGCAAGATTCGAATTTCTTGCCTTTGGTGGGGTCTTTCCTGTGAAACTTGGGGGAATTCTGGATTTTTTAGAACTTTGCTCCTTTCTGCCTGATTCAATGGAAGGACAACAGGATGAGGAATTACTGAGAGGGAATGCAAACGGCATAAACCTTGTTTCCCAAAAAAAAAAAAGCCCATCAAGAGGCTCCACTCAGGTTCTTCAGAACACACCAGCATTTCCAGAGACTCCAATCACCAACGCTAATACCCCGCTGCGGTGCTGCCTGTGCCAATCCAGCAATTTCTTGTGGCTTTAAGCAGCAGGACAAACAGACAAAATTGATTTTTGCAACCCCGCTGCGAAATTCGGGCTTAATATTTCGCTGCAGGAACAAAGAATGAAGAAAAATGAAGTCAAGCAAACACCAGGTCAAGGTTGGGGTTCATCAACGGGGCGGTGTGTCGTGCAAACGCTCGTGTGTTTGAGCCTCTGGGTCCCCCCGTGACGTGGTTTTTGGCTTAACACACGCAGGGGAAGGAGGAGGGAGGTGGAAGAATTTCATTTTTAAAATAAAGTAAGTTATTCCACAGCCTAAATTCACAAAACACCAAGTTCCTTTATCCACTAAGAAATACAAGTTGGGAGCAGCCCTGAGATGTTCCATCTGAAGCGAAGCTCAAGGGTATTTGACTTTCAGGCCAAAAGGAGAAGGATGCTCTGGAAAAAGCCACGTATTAATGCAGATGGGGAGCCAAGGTTTAAATTAAATCGATACCCACAGCTTTCAGAGGGGCTGCTGACTTTGCAGCACTGAGCTGATGCAATGTTTTTCTCTCTGCTGGCAAGAGACACCTAAAGAGACACCTAAAACCATCTCGACACGGGCATTACCAGCGTACGAGCGCTGCAAACCACGCTCTCCTCCCCACCTGAACTCCCAGCAGATGAGCTCCTCGGCCGTAACACGTGTTGGGTGTCTATCACCCTGAAAGTGTGTTTTCAGAAAATCAGAGAAAATTGCCCAGGCTGGAAGGGAGCTTTCAGATCATCAAGTCCATTCATCAACCCGACTCTGATAAAAACCATCACTAACCCATGGCTCTAAGCACTATGGCAACCCGTCTCCTAAATCCCTCCAGGGATGGTGCCTCCACCACTGCCCTGGGCAGCCCAGTCCAAGGCTTAATAACTCTTTCTGTGGGAACATTTTCCCCAATCTCCATCCTAAACCTCCCCTGGTGCAACTTGAGGCCATTTCCTCTTGTCCCATGGCCATTTCCTCTTCTCTTGGGAGAAGAGACCAACCCCCCCGGCTACCCCCTCCTTTCAGGGAGTTGGAGAGNNNCCAGGCTGAACACCCCCAGCTCCCTCAGAAGTTCTCCAGCCCCTTCTCCTTGTTCTCCAGCCCCCTCACCAGCTCCGTTGCCCTTCCCTGGACCCGCTCCAGCCCCTCAATGTCTTTTTTTTTGTGATAAGGAATCCAAAACTGGACACAGCCCTCGAGGTGGGACCTCACCTCCCGAGTCCTACTCACCAGGCTGTTTTTGTGACGTCCACTCGCTTAAATCAAATAAATTTGCCACCTTCCAACTCCTTCGTGTAATCCCCGGCGCAGCAAAGCCTTTGATGAGAGCTGCCAACTACAGAGTTAACCATCTAGGAAAATATTGCCCAGGAGCTGGGCTGGATCACACCAAAAGGAATTTAAAAGGCAGAAGTGTTTGCTAAACAGCGATTTCAACAATATAGAAAATATGTTCTCTCTCTCTCCATGCTGGGGAAAAAAAAAAGTTTACATCAAAAGATGTAACTCTCTGGCCACGTAGCACGTACCTTGAACACCCACACGCATTACAAAAGCTTGGCTTTAAGCACCCTGGTGGTAATTAATCCCGTTTTATAGGTAAAAGAACAAAAGGACTGAGAAGCTGAGGTCAAGCAAGCGTTGGGGTTACAACACCAGAGGTTTTGGACTCCCTGACCTGCGCTGAAGAAACGAGGCCATCGCCTCTCCCGAGCGAAGATGAATATTGCAGATAGAGCCCAGAGCTGGGGGTTTCTTTTTGATGGTTTGGAAACAGAGATAGGCTAAGCAAAACATAAAAAGGGGATGGAAATGAGTAAGATTTATGAAAAGCGAGCAAAGAGCTTACTTTCTGTGCTTTGACATTCACAAAAAGGGCTCGGGTGTGTAAATTCAGAATGTGGCTGAATTCATCACTTTTTTTTTAGGCAGAAAATATTAATTAAGGAGGGCAAACCCCCACTGGGCTCTGCAAATATAAGGCTACGTGCCCCCTTGCAATGCAGATGGAGAGAAGAACAGTACCTACGAGTCCACGAGCCTGGTAAAGAGGCAAACATTGACTTCCAGGTGGGATCAACTTGGAGGCAGTGTGTCTTTCCCTCCCTCAAAATCCCACAGAGCCCTCGTTGGCTTGATGTCTCACAGTCCAGAAACTGTCCCTTTGATCCCTGGTCAACGTGGTGCTGGGAGAGCTCTTCTCCCAGCATTAAAGCTTCTATTCAACATATTTTTCTCAGAAAACCAGCATTTTGGTAGGGAAAAATCCCCAACCAGCTCCCAGCAAACAGTGGCGTCACTTAAAGTTTCCTTGAAATCCCTTTAAATATTTCAGAGGGAGAAGCAGAAGGAGAAATACTTTCTTCTTTGGTTATACAAGCGTGGGGAACAGCCCATGGGGTGTTGGTGCTGGCAACCCTGTTATTATAAAACGGGAAGGACCGCTCCGCGTCCCCTCTGACACTTCAAGGCCTTAAAGGTCCCAGAAATAGGGCTGAATCCCTGGGGAGGACCCAGGGACCTGGGGGTGAGGGATGGCCAACAGCACCCACAACATCATCAGGGGACCTTGCAGGCACCTGAGCCACCTACAGGAAAATACAACCCAGCAATTCAATTTAAAAATCGATTTAACAGGAGCTAGTTTGACCCACTCACAGATGGATGAGGATTTGCTGCTGTTTCCGCATATTTTGAGTGTTTGCCTCCCTTTTTATAGATTTTTTTTTATTGCCCAGCTGGTGGAAAAGGTGATGGGCTCAGAAGGAAAAGCACCACGAGTTTGGAGTGTGTGATGAGAAAAGCATTATCTTTCTATCATATATGCTGTAATCTGAGTCTAGTTTCTCTTTGGAAAAGCTTAAAAACACTAAATGCTAAGAAAGAGAAGACAAAAATTAGAAGCCTGATCCACGTTATGTTAATAAGCAAATAAAAATTCAGGGAAATTGTGCTAATTTCAAATTCATCCCTAGCTCTTAATCAAAAACTCACCTTCCCCAGCAGCTCAAGGTCTCCCTTCGTTAAAATCCCAAAGGAGGGCACTGCCACCATCCCAGTGGGTACCCCTTTTGAACTGGTAAGCACTGGCACCATAACAAACCATGTGTTATGAAACCCTGGGATCTCACAGCATCCAAGAGGGAGGTTTGGAGTGGGTCCCTGGCCCCAGAAGGTGGGGGACCCCCGGGAGGTGGTCAGGAGCAACCCCAACAGCGGTCACGATGGGAAAAGAAAACAGTCAGCCCGAAAACAAACACAGGAAAAGCAGGAATTGAGGCAGAGAGATGAAAGGTGGCTGCTGGAGGGAGGAATTGAGCTCAATAACTGCAGAATGGATGTGACAACAATGGCACAGGAGTAGCTGCCTCTCGGGGCAGACACCCTCACGGTGGCAAAAGGATCTGATGTGTATCCGATACCAGTGACAAGAAAAAGCAGATATTCCCCAAAAATGCTTTTCTAATAGGCTTAGAACCCGGCACACTCTCAGCACCCTCCTCTGGAAGCTCACCAGGAGGGTAACCGCACCGAAGGGACTCCCCATGCTTTCTTAAAGCACAAAGAAATCACCCCCCTCTCCTTGCAGTGTGATAAAAACCAGAAGAATTCATAGTTATTGCAGATTCGGGACAGACAGTTTCTTCACCCTGACCTAACAGGGAGATTTTTACATTTTTGAGCTGCTTTTTATTCAGAATCCCCTAAATCACTCAGCAAACCAGAGATGCTCTTTTGCCCGCTGAAACGTGTCAGACCGTACAGCGAGTGAAGAAGCATTTCTGCAAAAAATTTTGGCAAGAACAGTAATTTCTGCAGCTTCCCGGGTAGCTCTGCTTAGGCAGAACGTATAGCCCAAAATATGGATGTTTGCTACAGTTTTAATGTATTTTTTGGTCATGATCTGAAGCATCCAGTGACAGCCTCGACTGGCAGGAGGCAGCCCGGCAGCAGGACCCCTCCCAACGTCCTCCCTTCACAACCAGCTCAGATAAAACCAGTTTTTCACCAAAACAGGGAGACTTGGGGTGTCCTGAAACACATCTCAAAGCGCAGTCACCGCTGATGTGAGGTTAGACAAGACCCGTGGAGAAGGGAGAGTTACCACAGCACATCAATATCAACCTCCCCAGGAGCCCTAAATACATTCAAGTAGCTCTTTCAACTTACCTTAAGCTTTTAAAAGCCCACACTAGTACAAAATTTGCACAAGAACAGAACAAAATAAGCCCAACATGCTTCCAAATGAGCCTGGAACATACAAAGAGTGTCCGAGCTGCAGATCACGGTTGCCTGAACTAAATTAAGGAGGGGGGGGAAACGAACATTTGAAGCCACAGATGTTTCGGTAGGTGTTCAGCCAACAAAGATAAATATTTTAAAAATTGCCATAAAAATGGGGAAGCGAATAGAGCCCACGGTTCACAGACGTGAACGAAACGACCCTCTAGGAGAACATTTGCAGCTCTTGAAATAGCAAACTCCTGAAGGCAAAATCTGTGTTTTCCGCATCTTGCTCAACGCGAGCCCCAATTTTCGACCCTGCTCCCCTTTCATCTCAGACACAAGCGAGTTTGAAATGGATTTTGACCTGAATTTTTAAGCTACATCAAAAAGCTGCATTAGTCACTCGGCAGCACAGCCCAGATACCTCGACGCGTCTCTCGGGAACGTCACCGACCGCAGACAGTCCCGCTCAGGTCAGAAAATACACTCCAAAAGGAGCTCTTACCTCCAAAAAGCCCATTATCAGAGTTACCCGAGGCCTCTTTTTATCCAGATTTGGGCCGAATCTGAGCCTAGTTCTGGCTCTAATAACTTTTATAAGCCCTCGCAGACATCCCCACACAACGCTGCATTTCAAAAGCCAAGGGCTCGACGCTTATTTACGTTCAACCTCATGAAAATGTGTTAGGGCAAAGCCTGAATCAATGTTTTACAACAAAGCCTGCCGTGACTAAATACACAGGGAAAAACAAAAAAAACCAAAAACTACCCTCAGAGGCTCAGCTCTGTTTATACAGAGAGTGGGAAGCCTTTTCCAGCAGCACTCGCTCACATCCTGTGGAAGTGGCTGGAAGAGGCAGCGGGAGAAACAGGCTGAGCCGAAACCCAACGCCTTCCTCAAAACCCTGAAAACAGAACTTTTAAGATCAGTGGAGTGTCAGGAACACACAGAGAACAACCCATCCCCATCCTCCTCCCACTCCAGAGCTACAGCTGGTGTTACTCCTTCTGTGAAACGTGAAGATTCTATACGTTAAATTTCCTGAAATTAAGGACACTTGAGCACATCCCCACTATCCTTGGCAACAAATATCCCCTTCAGAAAGTGCCTGAATCAGCAACTAGCAATACCAGCGGCTCGAAATCCTCAAGTCAAAGGTAACACAGGTTCAACAGCAGCAATAAACCATCCTGATCTTTATCCCAACCACAGACAGGACACCACCATTTGTTCTGCAGGCGAGGTTTCCTCTAGGGCTCCCCCGACACTCAAACACAGAGAAAATATTGAATCCCCAGAGACTAAAGGCTGTAATAAATTCAAATTCAGATTTAAAATTAGACACGTTGCCTTTAAAAGTCCTGACCCGAGTCAACCAGCACAGGTTTGTACACCAGCACAACCACAAGGTATGGTGCCTTTCAAATCCAAGCGTTTCACTTGCCTCTGTGGCAATAAAGCAATGCTGCTCGGGTGGAGCCACCCATCACTTAAAACTCCAGGTAACACGGCAGGAAAAACACACACAAACATCTTTGCTATGTGAAAAACAACCACTGGATGTGATCCTGCTTGTGCTGGAAGCATGAAGATACAAAAGCCCTGGTGAAGGGGATTAAAGCTCGATGCAGGAACAACTGTGATTTCTCCTTCTGCAAGAGGAGCGTCACTCTGCCTTGGAAATAGCCTGGAATCCTGCCTGGGGTCTGGCTCTCTCCTCTCCCAATTGTGACACCAGGGAAAGAGAGACCCCAGGCAAACCTGAGGGACACAACCTAAGGGAAAGACACCTGTATTTGGCCTTTTTCTGGCGTAAACGGAAGGAAAAGGAAGGAGAGATGGTGGTGGGAACACAGGGCTAAGGAAATGAGGAAATAACAGCGAGTTCCTCTTAACTCTTCAATTAACCCCCAGCTCAGAGATTTGGCTCTCTAGAAGGGCCAAGCTGCAACTGCCACTGAATTTTCACAGCGTGATATAAAGCAGTTCGTTAGGACATTGCAGTGTCATCACCAGTTTGGGGCTTCAGGAAGCCACCTGCGAGGCAGCGGATCGATTCGGGCTTCAGGCTGCTCCGCGGCGGCAGGAGGCGGCTCCTCGGTTGAAGGGTAAAGCCATCGTTACACCCAGGTTACAAATTTAGGTCAGCAGCATCTCAAAACGTAATTTATTTGAATTCACCTCCCCTTCAGTAAAGGGGAAGACTTCCAGCTGGTGACCTGTAGCCCGAGCTGGTCTCACCGGTGATAATTAAAGCCTTTTTAATACAAACGATGTCCCCGGTGATCAACCAGGGTTATCTTACAACCAGAACCCAGCGCACACATAACGAATGGATTCACCGGGCCGCAGACAAGCATTTTGGTTTGCACGACTTCTCTTTTGTTCTTCCTCCCAGCATTAATTAGAGTTTAGGTTATTAAGAGCGAGATACCAAGGCTCCGTTCCTCCTCCCGTGGCTCTTAAGCAAGGTCCTCCCCCATTTTGAAAAGCCCAAGAGGTTTGAATGAAGACACTTGGCCCTGGAGAGGTTTGGGCAGCATCTCGAAGGCAGCAGGAGATAATCCTCCCGAGCGAGCCCCGCGCGTTCGAAGCGAATCCCTGCAGTGTGTCTGCCCTGCCCAGCCCCGCCGTTACGAAAATAATCATCATAATAAATACATAAAGCCACTGGCAAAGCACCGACAAGAAATCATCAGCGAAGACAATGGGGAGTAACACCCCAAACCCTGTTGGGTTAATAAATATCAAGCTCACCACTATCACTATTGATTTAATACAAAGCTTTCGGGACCATATGGACCTATAGGTGTAGGGACACACATAGGATGAGAAACACAGATGCAAGTCGAGCTGTGGATCAGCATTATTTGGAGAATAACCACAGACTGAGCCTCACCTTTGTTTTTACACCTACGAGACGTGAGCCCTGGGGGGCAGCCACAGCACCCCCCCGCGCTGCCACCCTGTGCCTTGGCACTGCCCAACCACAACACTGATTATTTTTTTTTTTTTAGGGTAAACCTAAGGTTTCTGAGGGGCAGGTTTTGCCCACCCCGGCGCTGAGAAAGACCATGAGGCTGCCTTCGCCTTCTTCCCCCCGCCCCCGGGGCTGCCATTGCCCTCGGCGGGCAGGAGAGGGGCCTCTCCCCCGCACAGGGCCGAGCAGCCCTCGAGGGGGGGGGACTACAGGACTCCGGGGGGGCTCTGCCCTCAATGGAGGCCTCACCAAAAAGAGGTAAGGGGGAGGGAAAAAAGAGCCTCAAGCCCTCAAATGGGGTAGGGGGGTGTCCCCCCAGGGAAGGCCCAGCCCGCCCTGAGGGGCCTGGCCCGCCGCCCCGCTCCCCAGGGAAGGGGCGCTGCCCACCGCCGCCCCCCCTCCTTCCCCGTCTCGGGGAAACCGCACCGCCGACCCGCTCACCTACCGCCGAGCTCACCGCCCGCCGCGGCTGGGCCCGGCCCTTCAAGGCTGGAGACGGCGAGACCGCCGCGTCTCCTGGGTGACGGCTGGCCCCGGCGCCGCCATCTTCCTTCCCCGCCGCTACCGCCGCCGCTCCGGCCGCGGCGGAGAGATCACTGCGCAGGCGCCAGACCGGCCCCGCGTCACATGATCGAGGAGGGCGGTGAGATGAAGGTCACGTGGCGTTGGGCGCCATGATGGGAAGGTCAATTCGCCCCCCTTCTCCATTAACCCAGAAGTCTTTTTGTGGCCGGGGAAAGGCCGCCATGTTTGGAGGGTCTAGCCAGGGGAACGCGGACAACCCCGCCGCCGCCATGTTGGAAGAGGCGGGCGGGCGAGGCCGCCATGTTGGGGAGGTCGGCTGTGAGGAGAAGGTGGCAGGGCGGCTCCCGTCACCTTCCCGACCGCCTCGCAGGCCCCAGCCGGCGCCCTTCTCACATCTCACTCTTTCCAGGGCTCGCCGCCTCAGCCACTCTCCGGGGAGGAACGGCTGGAGCCTGGGGACCCTCCCTGTGCATAGAGCCAGGGCTTCCCTTGTTGCCCACTGTTGTCGCTGCATCTCCCCCGGGGCCTGGCTGCCTCCTGAGGCAGGCGATGAAGCAGGAATGGCTCAGCAGGGAGAGAAGAGAGGATTCCCTCATCCCTGAAGGATGGTGGGTACCCATTTTGCCATGGAGGTGAGGAAAAGAGGGATCCCTTGGTGCTACTGGAGCCTTTCCCGTGGTGGTAGGTACGTCTGGGCACACCAGGTCTGCATTTTGACATGCTGCTGAGTTGTGGGGTGACATTCCTTTGGGGAAGAGGCAGAGGAAGACGCTCTGTCTTCCCTAGACCCACATCAAGTTGTGCCAGGGGAGGTTCTGGTTGGGTATCAGGAAAAATTTTTACACTGAAAGGGTTAAGCATCAGAATGGGCTGCCCAGGGAAGTGGTTGAGGCACCATCCCTGGAGGTGTTTAAAAGACAGATTGACATGGTGCTGGGGGACATGGTTTAGTGATGTGTTGGGTTTTTTTTGTCAGAGTTAGGTTGATGGTTGGACTCAATCTTGAAGGTCCCTTCCAACCTAGATGATTCTATGATTCTATCTCCCACAGAGGCTGCTGCTCAGCATCCCAGGCGTGTGCCCTGCTGAATCAGATGCCCCAGATGCCTTGTGGAGGGCTGGGATTACCTGAAAGGAGATGTGGAATTTGCCCACAGGCCTGTAAGTAACCCAGCATGTGTGTGTATGACCATAAAGATCACATTTCCCAAAGATCTGCCGTGTTTCCAGGTGGTTTTGAGGGACGCTCGGCCTCGATCAGGAGCACCGTGGCTGGGAAATGGGATTTCTTACAGCATGGGGCAAAACCAGCAGGATGGAACGAAACGTCCAAGAATAACGCCGCTGGGACACTGGAGACACTATGGATTGATCCAACAATGCCAGGCACTGCCTGCTGGAAAACACAGTTCCTGTTTCCTCCTGGAAAAAAAAACTCTGGAGGGTGGGTCAGAACAGCCTGAGGCAGCTGCTCTCTTTCCTCCCGCTCCCGGGGAGGGGACATTTGGTCTCCCACCCCTCCGGGGTACCAAAAAAGTGGAAATCCGAGGATATAAATCCCTCCCCAAGCACTGTACACCCCACTAGCAGCTCCACTTTCCATAGAGAGCCCCCCAAAACCCAGCTGCGAGGGTGCCCGGCGGGTCCCTGCCCAGGTTTTGGGGTTGGGGAGACCCAGGGGCTGCAGAGGGAGCAAACCAGAGCAAACCCCGGCTTTTTGGTCAGATTTTCTCTGAGCTGGAGTAATTATTGTTATTTTTAAGAAGACGGTCGCCATCTGGTGGCAAGCTGCAGCTCCCAGGCGGTATTTGGGGGAAAGTTTAAGGACTTAAGGGCACTTTTAAGTCTCTGAATGTTTTTTTTTTTTAGTATGCTGGAAGCAGCGTTTTAATTTTGCAGTGAGCAAAATTAATTAAAAAAATAATAATAAAATGAAACACAGCCCTCACCCCAGATACCTTTGTATCGCTCAAACCCCAGAGTAATAGGTTGCTGTGGTGAATATCCCAGCTATGAATGAGATAAACCTAATAAATTAGTTTTATTTTGGGGAAATCTAGCTGGTTTTAAAGGTCGGAGTTGAAGTGGAGATTTCAAGAGTAGCCAAGGGGTCAGATGAAAAGGGAGGTAGATCGGGGTGACGGAAGGACACACGGACACCACAAAGCCTGCAGGAGGGACGGTTGGGATCGTGGAGAAGATTTGCTGAAAATCGGGTGGGTGCTTTGCTCAAAAAAATCTTAAATTCAGGAAAAACGCCCCCCAAACCAACCGAGCTGTTGGAGCAGGGAATCCCTCCGTGCTGCCTCCCGCCCCTTCCTGCCCTGCAGGTTTGGGCGTGGGCTGTTGGAAGCCCGAGGTGGCTGATGAGTGTGCAAGAATGAGTGTGCAAGTGTCACACACCCTCTACTTTGTGGCTCCCCCGCCCCCGAGTCCTTGTGGCCGGTCCTCCCGCCCGCCAGAGGGCGCGCTCCTCAGCGCCTCCCCCCCCCCCTCCCGCCCGCACGTGGCCGCGCGCAGCGGCGCAGTGCGCACGCGCGCTCGGGGCGCACGCCGGTAGGGCGGGAGGCGGCGCAGGCGCGCGCGCGCGCTGGAAGGGGAGGGAGGAGGCGGGCGGCGCGCGCATGCGCGGGGCTCGGGCTGGCGGCGGCGGCGGCGGCGGAGGGGAATTAAAATGGAAGATGAGGAGGTCGCCGAGAGCTGGGAGGAGGCGGCCGACAGCGGGGTGAGGGCGGCCGCTTTGGGGCGGCGCGGGCGGGCCGGGGGCGACGGAGGGAGTAAGAGGAAGGCGGTCGCTGGTGGTTCATGAGGAGGCGGTAGGGCGCGGTGGGGCCGGAGCGCCTGCTAGGCCTCTTAAAGGGACCGCGGCCTCGGTCGGTGTTGGGGGCTGCAGCGCGGCCCCAGCCCTTCCCGCTCGCCTCCTCTCCGTCACCTAGGGCCGGGGCTGCTGTGGGGAGCCGCTCCCTGCCCGTCCTTTTGCCCCTGTTTTCTACTCGGTCTCCAAACCCACCCTTTACTCCGCCCCGGCCCTCTGGGGTGGTGGGCAGGGTGGCAGCGGCTGGTCAGTGCGGGTCGCAGCCGAGCCTGCAACAAAGCTCCCGCTGCCGGGGAGCATGCGGGAGGTGCTGGGAGGATGGCGAGTGGCTTGCTCCCTCTGCTGAGGGGCTCTGCCAAAAATGCGTGCCTCCGTCCCTAGTGTCACCGTAGCCCCCTCGCAGGGCCTCTGGGGAGAGACGGGTGGTCTGCGCCTCAGGGGGTGTAATGGGGGGAGCTGGGGGTTCATATCAAAAGCCCTTTCCCTCCCCTGGCTCGAGAGAAACGTGCTTCTTCATTAGAACAAAACGTGAGGAGCCTTAGCATGGCCTAGCGCGGCTTCTAGCCTTGTAGCCCAGGTTCTCGCCTGCTTTTTTTTAATAGCCAGCTCAGTAGCTGAAGTTTTCGTCACGTTTCTCATGCCGTGAGACTCCGGAGCACTTCTGCGTGTTGTGATTGCAAAATAAAATCATTATTTTAGCAGGAGCGTGGGCGGGTGATCTGCGGGGTATTCACAACAGCATGACTAGAGAGGGGAAACCGTCTCTGCCGGTCGAACTCCTGTTTTAATAAGATCAGCAGGCTCGTTAACGATTAGAGGGCAGAACAATGACTTGGTGAGAAGACCGAATTTGATTCTGGTCAGCAGATTGGGTTACTCCTGGCCAGAAAGAGGGGAGCAAAATAGACCCTGTAACTCAATGCCCTCGCCGAGCGGGCCGGGAGATGTGTCAGGCTGGCAGTGCAAGCCAAACGCTCGCCCTCTCCTCTTGCCAATGCCCTGAGACTGCAGTCATGGGTGGTGGAGTTAATTCCAGCACTCGTCAAATCGTTCCATGAAGGGACATAGCTTGTGTCTGGGGAGCTGATGATAGCTGCAGCCTTGAGTAATGGTTTAAAATTGTAGGGCTGCTCAAATCCCAGCCGTCGGTTGTCTTTCCTCTCCGTCCTTTCAGCTTGTACCTTTTAGGTGTTCTTTTAAAGCCCTTAGAAGGAAGTATTTCTATCACCTGTCCTTTTCTCACATCCTTTTCCAGTCCAAACTGCTGAGAACTTGTGTTCATAAACTCAGTGGCACTTGTGCTGCGGAGCGGAGACGTTTCTTGAGGAGCCATCGCTGCACTCGCAGCTGCTTTTGCAGTTGTTGGGGCTTTCGGATGTCTGCAAAAGCAGTTGGAGCGATGAAAAAGCGAGCTGTCTGCAGCAAGAGTTCTCCTTCCCTAAGAAAAGAGACGGGGAGCTGCCTTCTGGCATCTGTCGTGGTTTAAGAAAGGTCATTTTCAAACCCTGCCTGGCAGGAAGGAGACCCTCTGCTGCTGCTGGTGGCGGCAGGAAGCGAAAAGCAAAGAGGGATGGAGCAGAGGAGAGCCCAACCTCCTTTTTCGTGGACCAAATGGATGCTGTGCAGGATGCTGTGCAGTCAGGGACTGCATGCTCTCCGTGCTGGTACAGAAATCAAAGCTACAGGACGTGGGCAGGTTGAGAAGAGAGGGCAGGAAGAGGTTCTGCTGTGGAGGAGGCAGCGTGAGCGACTCGCTGCTCAGCAGTTGAAAGAGATTTCAGGTGCTGCAGTCATCAGTCAGGGGGGGCTGGGAATGAGATGGACCTTCTCTTGAAGGTGTGAGAGGAAAGATGATGTTCAGGAAAGGTCTATGAGCTGGCTCCATCCTGTCATCAAAGGGGATTTTTTTTTTTTTTTTCATCTTAATGAAGTGCCTTTTGTTTCTTCTTCCACTTTTATCTTACTTGGGGAGGGTTTGAGGCAGCATGAGATGGATCCCAATGTAAAGGTGTGAGACCTGGTAGTTTGGGTCAGTACTCAAGAGGAAAGTGCAATAAAACATAAGAGACACCAAGGAGCAGCTTAAAAGACATACTTTTGCCATAATACTTTATACAGTTGAAAAACAGAGTAGTTACTTTTTTAGATTTCTCTGGGGAAATGGTGGAGTTGTAGCAAGAGATCCATGGTGAGCTTCTGATATGCCTTGCTTCTCAACGTGGTGGTTTTTTAATATTCCACCCAAAGAATGCTCTTTAGGACAGAAAGTACATCCAATTTCCAGTGCTGGTCCTTTGTTGTGTGCTTAGGTTTTGGTGTTAAGCTGGAAACATCCGGGAGGTCCAACACATCCCATCTCTGGGATGACCAGAGATGCTGCAGCCTCCTCTTACAATATCACTTCATTTATCTCTTGCAGATTTACCTTCCAAATTAGGCAGCACTAAAATCTCATTAGGTTGAGGGAAACCCCCCAAGAAACTCAGAACTTCTGCTTTGGTTTGGTCACTCAAGTAGCTGTGAAACAGATCCTCAAGGGGGAGGTTTTGGGGGTTTTTTTTGGTCTTTAACGTTGTTTCTGTTTGTCTTTTAGTCTTCTGTGTCATCAGAATTACCCAGTGCTTGCCAGGAGAAGGAGTGGCTCCCCAAATACGTGCCACCCTCCCCAAGTGACCATACTCCAAGCAGATCCCTCTCTGCCCTGGTGGCTTCACCCACCCCAGGTGTCCCTCAGGCACAGCAGCGTCAGTGCTGGGGCAGCAGGACTCCGCGGTGGCCTTTAGGTCTCTCTTAGCTAATTATTATCTAATTAGATCTTCAAAATGGCTGTGAAATGGGGAGGTTTGACTTGTCTGTGAGTTACAGATGGAAACGCAGCGTGTGAATAAGGACTGAGTTGTCTTAAGTGAGGAGGAAGGATCAAAGCACCGGGCTTCAAAGACTTGGTTTGGGTTAGTAAACGCTAATGTGACTTAATGCACAGCTCCTTTTTCTTTTGTGTGGCTTTAGGGAAGAGGGAAGTCACAAATGAGAGGGTTATTTGTGACACATGAGTCTGTTTACCTGGTAGAACTCATAATTAAACGTCAGGTGGGAAGCTGGGCTCCAAATTTGGAGTGGAAGCCCTGTGTCCAGGGTCACAGGTAACCCCCCAAATGCACACTCTTCAGCTGGATCGATGGCTTATTCCTTCTAGAATTATTCCTAACTAGAATTTGAGTGTCTTCTTAATTAGTAACTTACCCTGTCCCTTGGTTAGACTGTGCCTCGCTTCACCGATGGCCAGCAGAAAGGGAAACCCCCCCCCGATCATCTGATTATCGACTGCTTGGAGATGATGTGAGCAGCCCCAACGTGACTGAACTTTGTCACTCGTGTGTGGGGACAGTGATTGTCACCTGCTCGATGAGGATCGTTCATCCGAGGCTTGCTCTCTGGTTTTTAATCATCTTTTAATTGGCTGCGGGGTGGCAGAGAGGGCTGCCCACCTTGGATTTCACCCTCCAGCAAAGGCAGCGCGTTCGCTGGTGTTCAAGGTTTTGGAGTTGCTAAATGTGATCAAAGTACAGAGGAGTTAAAAAAAAAAAAAAAGGGGGGAAATTTCAGAGTGTGAGGCCGTGGCCTCCAGACTGCAAACGACTTGTGTGATCAGAGGAGAAACAAAGGGGGTCTGAGTAAACTGCACCCCGGAGGAAACCTGTGAGGATAGTGACTGCTTCTGATGTCAGGGCTCTGAGGATGGCTTTTGATTTTTTTGTAAAACGTTTCCTAAATATTTGCTTTAGGTGTTTGTCATTGGTAAAAAAAACTAACCAAACCAACCAACCAAAAAAACCCAAAACCTCTTGAAACTGAGAAATGAAAGTTTCTGTTCCCGCCACTCAGTGTTGCCAAGGTAGAGGCAGGATGTTTGTAGGTCAGGAATGGACAGGTACCTTAATACCATGAAATAAACATGAATTTTGGGATATTGCTGCTCCTGGGGTCACTCAGGAGGGGGCTCTGTTTGGTACCAGCTCTCACAGACCTTGGTGAGGGTCTGGATGTGCTCCTGACCCCGCGCAGGGAGGTGGGTGCAGAGGGTGATCCTCTGGATTAAGAGATGTCCTGATGCCTTCATGAAATAGCACGTAGAGGGCTTTTTGCTAAGTTTTAGCCTCTTTCTTATTTTTTTCCTAGATTGCTAAGGGGTGCAAATATATTCCCAATCTGGATCTCTGAGGGGTGTCTGTGCCACCTGCCTGCTGCGAGAGGTGGGAAGGGTGGAGAGGGAGGAGGAGCTGCACCCCCCAAATGCTTCCCCCCTTCTCTGTGACGTATCTGTGCTGGGAATACCGCGTGGCGCCTGCCAGGCGTGTCCCCAAAAATACTCTCGTGTCTTGTTTCTTAATATTCTAGCTGCCAAGAAGCGATACCTACCTATGGGAAATGCAGACACCAGCCCAATTTAAAATCCTCTTCTGGCTTTCTTGGGTAGGGTCCACTGCTGGGGTTTAGTGTAAGTGCAATAATTTGGTGAATTAATTACTGGAGCAGTCTGATTCCCAATAGCCTCAGGAATTGGAATATTCCAGTGATTAATACAAGATTAAATAATCTTCAGCAATAGGTAGCTAGTGAGGAGTCAGCTTGGAGGTAGTTTATGATTATCTACTTCTGCTCTTATTTGATGGTGTTTTTGGTGAAGCAGCAAGTCAGATACCTACAGCTGTAAGATATTAGGTACCATGAACAGCTTTGGTAACCTCAGAAAATAAAATTTATTTTATTTTTTAATAAGAGACTGTTAACCAGGCCTTGAAGTTTATCTCCTGTCCTTTAGAAAACGCCAGAGTATCTGCTGGTGCTTTTAATAAGCAGATGAGGCTTTGTATTTAGCTTTGGTGTGGGAGGATGCAACTCTGGCCTAAATTCCCTCTTTCTGGGTTTGATCTTGCACGTTTATTTGAGTGAGCGAGGGTAGAAGGTTCTGTTCAGGAGCAATCTCCAGTAAATAAGTTAAAATAAAAAGTTAATGGTTTTCTAGAGCTGCATATTTGAAGTATAATCAAATTTCTAGGAGATCAAAGCTCCCTTTACTGGGGACAGTCCTGTGCTCTGGCAGGAAGGCTGGTAAGGTATCTCCTCTCGATTTCTGCAAAATAACCTAATTTTGGAGGTAGAGGGAGAAATACCCTCGTGGCGTAAGGGATTTATAAGAAGCCCAAGTCTCTGCCTTCCTTCAAACATTCAGTGGTGCTTACTTACTAAACTTGAAATAAAAACTAGCCAGCAGTTATCTTGTTATTCCTTTCCTCTGTATCAGCAGAGATTGGAGCTGCTGCTGTTTAGTCCAAATAGAGTGTTTGCTGGCAACGATGTGCAGGATAATTCTTTACACGTGTCTGACGGGTTACAGTTATTCCAACAAAGTTCTTTAGGCAACAGCTTGGGCTGAGGGGACCCTCTGCTCTGTAATCCACTGGAAATCCACTGGAAAACCAGATTTGCTTGGGAATGTGCATAGAATCTACCTGAAACCATGATCCATAGGAGCATCCCTTCCTGAAGGGCACATTTCTGGGGTATGGGGAGGGGAGCATCTATCTCCAACTCACCAATAACATTGGAAAATTATCAGCTATATGGATGGGGTTCTTATTTAGGGTGCCAGGCCATAGGATTGTCAGATCCAAGCATCAGATTTATGTCTTGGTGTCTGTGTCTAACTCTTTTTCCAAGAGGTATTTTATCGATCCTTTTACGCATTGTTGTTTTTCTCAGGGTTAGAGGGCAGGAAGGATGGATGTGATGAGGCTGGAGTTCAGTTTCCATTACGTCCTCATCTGCAAATGCAGCTTAAATGTCAAAGAACAGTGTCTTCTTCATGCTGTTTGTTTGGGTCCTTTTTAGTATCTAGACATAATAGCACTAAAAATAGTTTGTTGAGATTCCTCACTAATCTTTGGGGAGGGTGTTTTGAAGATGGGGCGTGTAAACCAGGCTCAGCTTTTGGTTATATAAGTCAGTTTGTTGGGGAAATGAAAGCTGGGAGAGCCTCAAAAACCAAATAACTGGTTTTTGTGTGGTGTGACGTGCCCAGTTACTGGGTTTGTGTGGTGTGATGTCCTCAAATGCCAAGTCCAATTTTCTCTGCTGCCAGCTCGTGCCTTTGGCTTGGTGTAGCCCTTCTGGTGCTTGCCCTGTAAGTCAACTCCTAATTTTATCTCATTACCCACACAGTTTGGTGACAATGTGACACAGCAGTGGAAAGGGAATGATGTCAGCAGACAAACAACAGATCTGTGTTTGCAGAGCAATGGCAGGTCGTGTCAAGGTGTTTCTGCTTCTCAAGCTTGTAAATTTGTGTGGCGTGAGCCTGGTCATGAACTGTGAATTTCTTGGGATGGTTTTTGCAGGGTGATTAAGGGCTGCCCATTTAAATTAGTGATGTTCTCTGTGTCCAGATGTCTCCTTGCTTACAACTCAAGACTTAGCACAGTGAGACCTGGATGGTCTGGAGAGTTGGGCAGAGAGGAACCTGATGAAGAGCATCAAGGGCAAGTGCAGGTGCTGCATCTGAGGAGGAAGAACCCTCCCAAACCAGTGCAGTTTGGGGGGGGCTGCTGGAGAGCAGCTCTGGGGACAAAGACCTGGGAGTCCTGGTGGACAACAGGATGGCCCTGGTGGCCAAGAAGGCCAATGGCATCCTGGGGACCATCAGGAAGAGGGTGAGCAGCAGGTGGAGGGAGGTCATCCTGCCCCTCTGCTCTGCCCTGGGGAGGCCCCAGCTGGAGCACTGGGACCAGTTCTGGGCTCCCCAGTTCCAGAAGGACAGGGAACTGCTGGAGAGGGGACAGCAGAGGGCTACAAAGATGATGAGGGGGCTGGAACATCTCTCTTATGAGGAGAGCCTGAGGGACTTGGG
>BJBW01005737.1:0-20916 GCA_004320125.1 Scolopax mira
GTCGGTGTACTTGCTCCCCTTCGCCTGGCCGTGACACCAAGGGCTTCTCAGTTCCCCTCTTTTGTTGAGCTCTAACAAGTGGCATCACTCTGAATAGTCAATGAAGTAAGGCGAATTTAAATTTTTTTTTTTTTTACTTTACCCTACTGTTCTGTTTCATGTAATTACACACACACTACAAAAAAAATTACAGTGTAAAGTACTAGCCTTTTACTGACAATTTTTTCTATCACGTGCTATTTTTTCTCCAGTGGCTTATGCCCTCCTGCATTGCATTAGGTTGCTCCTGCAGCTGGCAGTTAAGTTGAATAAGAAGGGCCTAAACGCACAGAAGGAAGCAGGAAGGAAGAGGATGGATGCTGGATCTGGTGTAGGAGGAGGCTGTTTGGCTGGCTGTAGCCCTAGGCTGCTGTCCAAGGAGAAATTAGACATTAAATATAAGAAAAGCACTCCCACCCAAGTTGCTCCTCCAGCAGTTTTGCTTTACTTTCCTTATGGCTCAGTTTAGTGTCATGTCCATCCAATTTCGTGGCCTGAGAAAGCTGTAAGTTGAATAATTACACGTTTACAATTCCTGAGGCGTTCTCACTGTTTCTGTGGAGATGGGAGAAGAGTAAGATGTATTCTGTAATAGAAGCAGATTCCTTCAGTAAGCAAAACAGAGAATATTTTTATGGGGCAATAGAACAGTTGGACGCTGACTCATAGATGTCAGATAATGTCATGCCTGCATGACAGAGACAGGCTGTTTGCAAGCCACAGGGCTAAATTTTTTCTCTTCACACAGGACATGTAAGGCTGTTCAGATCTTTTTTTTTGGCTTCCAGCAAGGGAGAGACAATTTCTATGCTAAGTGGGCCAGGATTTTGAACTGTTTGGAACAGATGGAGAGAAAATTGGAGTGTTGTGATAAGAATGGGAAGTTTCAATGCAGATGGATTAAGAGGTCACCTTTATATTCTAAACTGCTTTTTTTTCTCCCATCTGTACCCAGCATACAGCTAAACTTTTGCATAATCTATCCTAGTCATAGCCACTCTTTTGCTAAATCAAATAATTAAAGACTCCCCACCTTTTCTATGAACTACTAACACATTCAGGATTATCTTTCCACTCCGTCATAACCAAGAAATACTGCTCTGCAAGTGGAGGAAGGTATTTTAGGAAAATTTATAAGGAAAAAAAATTATGTTCCGATAAAAGGAAACTTCGTTTGTCCAAAGTAAACGAGACAATCGAAACCACTTCCATTTGCCCTCTATTTCTGTGGCCTATATATTGTAACTTGGGTGTAAACCTGTCTTCCTCTGGAGCTGTTTGGGGAACACAGCTGTTTACCTGGACTGTTTGGAGGTTTGGTCACTAGTATGCATTCTTTTTAATGACTTACTGACACTGTTATTCTCCAGTTAAAAAACATAAACATAAAAAGCATAAAGTAAAGGAAAAATCATAAACACCTTACTTCCGTCTCAGTTACTGGTGCTTTTTGGCGGCTGTTAATCCCTTGGGATATCTGCTTCTGCGATATTAATCTTAATTACCACGCTAACTATAGGCTTTTAAAATATTAGCCTCAGCTAAGTGGCAGGAACTGGCTTAAACAACTGGCTGTTGTTTTAACTGCCTCTTCATAACGGATTGCAGAATATTGAACATTTCCTGTAGCCTTACAAGATGTCCATTACTTGTTTGTTTTTTGGGGTAAAGAATATATTTTTTTCAATGGTGTTTCCCATACCTAGGACTTTTCAAATTTATCCACTACAATTAGTAAATATTTGGATGTGTTTGTGAAAATTGTAGATTTGATTGTCTGGCAAAATTTCAGGGGCTTTTTTTAAAGCTTTTTAGTGTTTCTCAATCTGGATGCATGGAAAAAGGCCAAACAAAAATATCCTCACATACCAGCCTGCACAGTAGCACCAAGTCTTACTGTTTCTATGACAACAAATAGCTTTTTCATCTCCCCCAAATAAGGTCGATGAAGTACAGTAGCCTGTACAACAGATGAGTGGGAAGACCGCCAGCCTTCTGAATCTGAAGGTGTACAGGTAAAGGCTCATATTCCTCAGACTTTGGTTATGCTAATGATATAGTAACAAACTGCGATGCCCCATGGAGATGCCTGAATGAGCCTCAGGTTAGAGAGCCCAGGAACAGACAGCAATCTACCCAGAACTGCACTGTTCATTTGCTCTGCTGAGAAGTGACTTATGTGTGTTGGTTTATCTTGTTCACAACTTCCCACTGAGTTGCAAGGAAGCTGTAGTACAGAAGGGAATTTTTCTTAAAGAAAAATACCTGTTTGATTACCTTCTTCCCGTCAGCATTCAACAGGCTTACATATCACGTTAAAAGAAATTACCTCAGAGTAGAAAAATTTTTCATATTTTTCTCATGTCTTCCCGTACTTTTGCTTCCACATTTCTAGGAATGCTTTATACAGCCCATTCCTCTGTTCTTTCTGAATCTCCACCGAACGTTTCTTTTACAGTCTCACTTAACCAAATTTGCACTTCACTGCTTTTAACAATTGTTTTTTTAATGGTCAAGTCCCAGGTTGTCTTATCCTTTCAATGCCTTCACGGCTACCCTCAATCTCACTGTTTCTTTCTCCCTCATCTTTCAAAACTCAGCATTTTTGGTTATCCCTTAAGTCTATCCCTCAGCATGTTCTCTGGCTGTGTCTGCTCTGAATACCAAAGCAGTGACAGCAGCTTGTGGGGGATTCCTGGCTGTCCTGTGCAGGGGTTGGCAGGGGGATAGGCAGCAGTGCTGCTGTGTGCTGATAGCGTGGGCTTTCTGCCTTTCGGGTACCTCCTCTAAATGGAGTTCATGGAGCTGCTGGATTGGTAGCCCTTTGTGACTGTAGATGCCAGGCTCCTTGTAACTGTTTAGAGGAGAAAAGGCAGGCAGCTTGCAGCTTCATCTTCAGCAACAGCAGCAGCCAGTGAACATGGGTACATTTACCTTAATTTTTCACTCTGCATCCTGGACAAACACATTTCTCACGCTCCCGTTGTTGCAGCTTTTCTGCCCGACTGGGCCAAAATACTGGTAGTTGGCTGCAGGAGACAATATTTTCTTCTGCATTGTTGGTTGAGATTTTAAACTTCGAAGGGAACAAATTGTATTGAGGATGATGCTGAACAGACTGTTGTCCTTACCCAATTGTTAGTACTGTGTGCTGTGGACACACATCTGTAAATGTCATTCTGTGTGTTATGAAAAGAAGGCCTCTTTTTTAATCTATTTTGCTTCAGCACTTGGTGTACTGTATTTATTGAAGCCCTTCCAAATTGTAAACTAAATAACAAACCCCAGCTTTTAAACAAGCACTCTCTTTTATTAAAATATGATTACTTTACTGATGTAACACATGGAGGGACAAAAAGAACCAATAGCACAATGATGACTCGATGATTTCAAAAGTCCTTTCCAACCACTAAGATTCTATGATATTGAAGGCTTTTCATGGAGAAAAAGCCATTAAAATTCCAGCAGGGTGTGAGTTTGACTCTAGTATATATGATATTTTCTTAAGTGCAAATGTGCCAATTGTATTCTGCATTATGTCCTGATTTTTGCACCTCATAATGGTGGATATAATTATCAAATGGACTGGAATACACACAGCAAGAAATATTAGTATTCCAGAAGTAATGATGGTCCAGGATTGAAATACCCCCAGGCTCCTCAGGGAGCCCCGGAGTCATGCTAGCATCCTTCTGAAATTCAGGTCAGGTATTTAGAGCTAGAATATGAAATGAAGACACAAAGTGAAGGAGAAAAAGGGGAATTTCAGTATACTTAATCAAAGTAAATGAATCTTTTCCTAAATGAAACTGGATATGCAGTTTTTTAGGAAGAAAAATAGCTCCTGACTTACTCCTGTAAGAAATTACAGGCTCCTGACGTAGACTTAAAGTTTGAAAAACCTTGTCCCAGCCAAAATTGAACTACCTGGATGAGATGAGAGAAGCTGAATCGTAGCATTAGAAGGAAAACTTTCAAAACCTCCAATGCCAGTTTGCTGGTTTTCTGATAAAAAGCCTGGAGAGGAGTGTGTGGCCGTAGCCTGGGGATGTGGACAGCAAGTGAGGTAGGAGAGTGAAACAGCCATAAGGAGCAGTGAGTAGAGCACCATCCAATGAGACTGCACCCAGTGAGACTGGAGTTTGCTTTTTTTATGCCTGCCTCTCAGCTAATTTTCAGAGAAGGGGACAAATGTCATTTGTGCATGCTGGGAATGCTACACGTTGGTTGAAAGCTTGAAGACTGGTCCAGATCCATTGGCAGGACTGGGAGTGTTTCTATAGACTTCAGTCATGCTCAAACTCCAGGACCAAACTGGCAATGCTACAGGCCTCATGTATACTCTCTAATTGTTCCATAATGGAATGTACACTTGGAGGTATTCCCTGGCCTGTTTGAATGCCCTATGAGCTATTGGAATAAGCTATTTGTGGCTTATGTTTTAGGCCACATTTTTTTCCATGATGCACATTCCATGAAGCTCTCTTGTATTGATTTGAGCCTCTATTGATTTAAGTGGAGGAATGTATTGATTGTCAATAGCAATGCATTTGGTCAGCTCCTACCAGCCAATGACTGTGAGATGAGAGCTCGCCTCAAGATGTGCAGTTTAAGGTAACAGTTATATAAACTTAGTTGTTATGTCTCAGAATAATGATGTCTTGGAGATGGAGACCATTTATTCATGTTACTTGTTTCTCTCTGCCCCAGGAATGACGTCTAGTTGCTTTTAGGTACAAGAGAAGAAACAAATGTTCTTTAGTAGAATTAATTTGAAAATGTGTCAATAAGAAGATGTCCTTTGCTGACATGTCAGCAAATTTCAGGGAGATATTCCAGGACAGGAGGATTAATGGAAAAGGAATTGCTAGGGAAAATGTAGCAGGAGTTTAAAGAACTGTGTGTGGTAGTAAGCATATTACATTTTTTTTTTATTATTTGCTTTCTGCTCAGAGACTTACATAAAATCAAAGCAATTTTCCTGGCTGCAAGCTAGAACTGTAAACCTCATGAATACAAAATATGTAGATAATCTGAACACATTTGCAGTCATGGTTTGTACAAGAAGATAGGCCATTTCTGTGAGCCTCTTGAGGAAATTTGCAAGTGCTGTGGCACAATTTGACCTTGCTAATATTTTATACCAAAACAAGGAAAGCTGTAATTAGGAGATGCAGACTTGAGAGGGAAAGGTCAGATAATCCACTAAAAACATTATTTAATGTACAGTTCTCTGAGCACAACTGCTGTTGTATGAGAAGTACTGTTGATTAAATCTGTTGTATTAAATCCCTGCTAATACTATAGCACTTAATGGATTACAATGGAAAATCATAAGCAAGAAAAACCACATGAAGAACAGCGTGATTCTTTAATTATGCAAGCAGTAAAAGAGTTGGCTGGTTTTTCCTAATCAAAATTACTAGCAGCTAAAGCAAATGTGAGTTGTTGTTGTTTTATATGAAAGTAATTCAACTTTCCTTTAAAAATATCTCCTGCTAGTGACCAGTGTATGACAGTTCAATATTCAGCAAGCCATTCATTGTCTGCAGGGCTGGGGCAAACCTGCTACCCAGCAGTGCCTGACAGAGCCTTGGCTGGGGGAGCCTCTTGCAGTTTCTCTCTGCCACAGGTGGTGTTAGTAAGTACCAGTGTGATAATTGGATGCCTGCTTCAGCACCCACTAACACTTCTGACATGCTCTTTGTTACTTAATAAATTAATAATGACCCAGTCTGATGTGAACTGACAGGTTAGGATTTGAGCCAGTCTGTTAAAATCGCCACCATATTCTGGGAATACCTCTGGAGCTTGCAGCTCAACTCATGATCAGAGAGATGAGGGAGGGCACAGAGAAATCTATAGCACACTCATTCAGTCTGTTGGCTTGAATGGTACGTGGTCCCTTGGAGCCTGCTGTGATATGACACAGATTAAAGCAAGACTTAGCTGCAAGCCTGATGGAGGGCCATTGAGGTGAACATGCTCAGTATGTGCCCTATGGTATATTTAGTCCTGTGCTTATAAGTAAATTTGAGACAAAAACTCTGCTTGAAATATAAGGCTGCCCGTCAAGGGCTTCTACTGAACCCCCAGTGCTGCAGGAGGTGATGTGACTTGCAGACTTGGAGTTTGTGGAGTTTGGCTAAACATGAGCCAAACCAAAAGCACTTTTTTATAAGGAGTAGTAGCCATTATCTCCTCTATATTAGCCCTATGCGGAGGTCAGCCATCAGTCTGCAGGCACGTTAGAAACACCATGAGCATCTGTTCCCCAAAACACTCACCCAGGAAAAAACTGTGATTTCATTATGACAGGGGTCTCAGTTCCTGTCTCATGTCTCATTCTTGTCTACAGGAATTTTATTCTTAGAATACTACTACCAAGCTCTGCAACAGAATTATTGCCTGAATTCTGAAATTTCTTTTATCTTGCCTTACTATTGCATGGGTATTATTTTGCAAATGAAACATGTCAACTTCACCAAGTTCTTTTGCACTATGTGGCAAATGGATTTTGCAACCTGAGGGCTTCCTGAAGACTTCCTGTACTCAGAGCTCATCATGGCTTAGCTGATACTGTAATTAGGTATAAAGCTCTTCTGCTGCATCATACAGATGGTAAGGTCTTCTTCATACCAAAGTCCTTGTTTTCTTGTTTACATGAGTCTTTTGAGATAGAATTTCATCAACAGCAAGAGTAAGTGATGAGGGCCTTGTGTCCAGTGGTAAAGGCCCATGAAGTGTGTAATGATACAGATAAACAGAGCACTGGTTCTTTAGAAATATGGATGAAGAATGCTCAACAAAGTGAAAATTTCAGTGGCTGTGTAAACCACTGCTTTCTCTTTTTGTTGGTAGGTCAGTCTCTTTCTAGCCACATCACAGTTTCAATCT
Organism: Scolopax mira; assembly: GCA_004320125.1. Classification (NCBI taxonomy): domain Eukaryota; kingdom Metazoa; phylum Chordata; class Aves; order Charadriiformes; family Scolopacidae; genus Scolopax; species Scolopax mira. The sequence goes on from BJBW01005737.1 coordinate 6,937, forward strand.
GAGTTATTCTTAGGAAACAGAATGATTTTGGCTTTGCACTAGCTACATAAAGAACAAAAGACTAGTATATAGTTTTAGTTGCACTTTTACTGTGTGGTGCTTTGGAGCAAAGTCTTCTTTCTTCCTGCCTTGGCTTTAAGTTTGTATGAGAATAGAAAGATACATGGCACAGTTTCTCCACCAAATGCATTTAGAGGTATTGTTTAGGACTGATATAAGCTTCAGGGGTTCTGAAAGCAAGCTAAACTTTAACTTTAATTGAATTTTAACATTCTCTCAATATGAGATTGCATCTTGTCAAAAATCTAATCTGTTATGCCTACACAGTAGCATAGCAACCCTTTCTACAAACAGGAAAGTGATGAAGACAAATGAACCAAACCATGTTGCCAGCCCTCACTTTGTATGATACTGGCAGCAGCAGAAAGGCAAATGGCAGAACGAATGCCCAGTTTGTAAGGGCATCTTTTTAAAACCTGAAGGAGCTATACATAGCTAGTTCATTCCACAGAACTGAAGTAATGATCCATTGGAATGGATTTTCCAGTCTCTTGGAAAGTTTGTGAACCCTAAATAATACCCAAGGGAAACCCTCCACACCTGGGATTTGTAGGGAAACTTGAAACCAGGTAAATTACATGTGTTATTTCATCGTTTGTAATTCTTGCAGGGCTTTGCCTATTAGCATAGTTTTTTCTTACAACTTTGTCATGGTTTGGGCTTATATGTTGGTCTGAAGAAAAAAGCCTAAGGGGCAAAGGCTCCCACTTTTATCTATGGCCCTCAAATGTTTGTGGATTTAATTAGTCTATTTTAATTTACATCACATTATTTAACAGTTGATTTTCAGCCTTCTCCTGTTTTCTTCACATCTATTCTTTTGTTCTACTTGGTGTGCTAGAAGGTCACACAATGAGCTCGGACAATCTTGGCTGCCTCCCAAGCACCACCATTCCTTTTTTCATCATCTCAGGGGCTTTCCCTTGATGTTACTCAGCATTTTGCAGCCAAACATTGTGTAACTGCTGCTGCAGGGTGATTTTAATCCCTGCAACAGATGTGGCTGTTTAAGCCATATCACAGGTCTGCATTGTTAAGGAATCCATTTGTAGCAGAGGCTCAATATCTTTTCGTGTGTGTGTTAAACGGGATCACCACTTTGCAGGGAATGGGCTAAAAGATACAGACATGGTCTTTGTGGGCCCTTTGTCCGTGTAAACAAGCACTGTTGACTGCCACTAGAATTAGAATTTCAGAAGTAAGAATTTGAGTATACAGTTGTTTTGAACATAAACTGACAAGAAAAAAATAGTCCTAGCATGATTTCAGAGAAATGCCTACTGTTGTCTTAACACTTCTAATTCTGACGTTGACAAAAGAGTCGTATAGTAATTTTCCAATTTTAATTTTAAAATCAAATTATAGGGGACAAGGAAGTAATGGATTTGTTCATGCACTAGCAGTTATCTTCTGTTTACCACTACTTGGAATATCCTCGAGGCATTTGTTATATCTGTCCTCCAGCTGTGTTAAACTGGGCACAAAATTGCAGTGAATTTTGCATGCAGACAATTTGGTTGCTTTGTGCTAACTCAAGATATGAGTATCATCAGGCAAAAAAATACAACTGGCCAATAATATGTGTGAAATTAGAAAATAAATAAATGCTAGTTTCAATCAGAAGTCTGCTGGTAATAAATACTGTCTATTAAAAAGGGCTATGCAGAATTTAAAAATATGTTCACCAAATACTATAATATTGCAGAAAGCAAATTTATTTAAACATACAACCAAAAAGAACTTTTTGTGATGCATCACTTTCAAATACAACAGTATTTTGCAGATAAATAAAAATCTACCTTCAATAATAAGCCAAAAGCACTGAAGAAGGAAGAACTATTGGAAATGTGTTAGATTTTTCAGATTTACTACTGGTTTCCTAACCGGGAATTAAAAATAACGTTTGAATGATTATTTCATCATTTAACTTCATTAGAAAATCATACATGAGTTAGATCATAATTGATCTTAAATTACAAGCACTTGTTTATAAGATGTTCTAAAACTGATGAGCTATGAAAAAGTCTGCACACTGTGTCATTTCCAAAACACTGTGAAATAAACTGTTACTCTGAGTTAATTGCTCCAGACTCCACAGATTTAAAATGCTAATGTTTGTATAGCGTAGACTGCGCCCTCCTAATGTTTGAAAAGTTTGCCCGTGGTGGAAATGAAAAAGTAGGAAACAGGAAGAAAATCAATTTTAAAAGGTATTTGAAAGGCCAGACTATATTATGCTTAAAATGAACCAAATTATGCAAGGGATTAAGGATAGGCTTTTTGCACTAAGAGAGTTTTGGAATAGATTTTGACATTATTCTTTCTTTTTTCTTTGCTGTGGTAGCTCGCCATTTGTGGTCTCTCCAAATGGCTCCAATCTTAGGATTCAGAAAATACACAAGACTTTTAATAAGAAGGTGACCTTTATTTTCTGGCCCTAGTGAGCTAGCTTGGGTCACTGTTACAAATGTGTGCTTTGCTAAAATCAGGGCAGAAATCATTATGCATTGGATAGTGGCCATGTTATACTTGTTTTTTTTAATTTTTATTTTAAAATTTAAACCAGTTGAAAATAAACTTTGCTGACGGCCAAGCCCCACAAGTACAAGAAAAAATACAGTAATGGAGAAATTGCCTGGTCAGAAGATAAAAATCCTGAGCCATCTGAACATACATGAAAGGTGTGCCTGTTAAAGATATCTGCCACTAGGAACTTTCTCTGAATTTTATTGACTTTTCTGGTTTCTATAACCCTGCAATTGCCTTTGCAGAGACCTAATTGATTCTGGAAGAGATTGATTCTCCTTCGGTTGAGATGACTTGCGTTTTTTTTCTCTTTTTTACAATTATACATGAGCACAATCTTAAGTGCATTCTAAATGTCTTGTAAATAAAAATTTCACCTAATTTGTACAGCACATTGAGTAGTTGTGTAGAATGAGTTCAGTGGAAACCAGACCTGTTAGAAAGAGCCAATTCATTTTACTTTGACTTTTTACTGAGAGCTGTGCTATCCTCAGAGCAAAATTATTTCCATTCAAATATTGAGAGAGAAAAAACCGCTAAATATTAACAGAGCTACTAAATTGTTATGGAGAAATGATTTAAGTAGACTGAGAGATATAAGCAACTTCATTTTCACCATTTTCACAGTTTCAAGATGATTCATTTTCCCATTTCCTGTAACAATACCACAATGAAGGGGAGCACTGATAACAGATTAAGATTTAATCCTCACTGGCTGTAGCTCTTCAGGGTGAATAGTATGTTTCTCCAGACGGTGAGCTTCAACAAGGCAGCATCCTAGTAATTTCAAGGAACCTCCTGTCAGCTGTCTTGAAGCACTAATATCCTTAATAACCCTGGTAAGCTTCACCTGGGGCCTTTCATCACGGCCCAGGAGCGCTATTTAAACTCAGCCCTGGGTCACCTGTCTTTTTTTAAGTAATGCTGTAGGGCTGCTGATCTCTAACTTGGCCACAACTATGCTTGTCTGTGTTCGTGGACCCTGCTGATGGGGACCCTGTCCCAGGTGTGGCAGATCTGTCGTGTCACTATGGGTGTGTCTGATCCTGACCTGTGGGTTGACCATCAAGCTTTGCTTCAGGCCTGTCTCATCGTTATGAATATACTTGATGGATGGAGGTCATGGTTGAAGCTGGCTGCTATCTCTGGAGCTGCTCTGCTCTTTTGTCAGGTATGTGGGATGGGCCCTGCTGTAATCTCTAGTTCCCCATTCTGGCTAGTTTGAGTTAGGTTAGCTAGCTGGCTCACACCTTTGTGTCTGTAGACCTAGTATCTCCCAATACTTAGTTAATTCATATGTGTATAAACCACACTTACTAGAAATCAAGACGTCAGGAAAATAGTTCCTCATTTCTTTTTAATTCAGGAGCACAAAGAGGCATTTAGCATGTATAAATTGTGAAAGGCAAGTGCAGGTTATCAATGAGAGAAAAAGTTTCTGCTATGTCTGTATCTTTAAACTGCAAAAATTTTATCAGGAAAAAAGGCCTATAAATCCAGTTGTTTTAAAGCTTATGCCAGTTTGGTCACTGTGTTGGATTTAGGGCATTTTATTTGTCATATGGAGCAAAAAGTTTTTTCTAGTCTTTCCTAAACCTAGTATCTGTTTCTAATTTGATTTTCAGAATGCTTATAACGCATGACTGTATAGCTAAAAAGAATAATGTATCCAAATATAAATCAAATAGCTAGAGGCTGAAATATGCCTTTAACCATCAGTCTCCTTGGTTTGATACCTAGTGATGTCTAAGAAAAAATACAACTGCACGACTTCATAACTGTAGTACTAACTAAAGTTAAGAAAAATTTACCAAAGCAAAGCATCTACAAGAGAAACATGATTTGGCTATAAAATCAGAAGGTATTTGGGTGCAGGGCTTCAATTTGGTTTATTATAAAGATATTGAAAGATGTGTTAATTTAGTCAGGAAAGATATATTTTTGACTAAAGAATGAGAGCGAGTTGTGTGTTTAAATAATTAATTTTTTTGTTAACAAGTGTGGTTATGTATACCTATGTGACTTCCTGCTAGAATTCAGGCTTATACTAAACAGGGCTTGAACTAAAAAACAACTTGAACTGAAAGAGTGGCTCTGAGAAGACATGCTCCAGAAAATGCCAAGAGTCCCTGAGGACAATAAAGCAATGAAAAAACTTGAGATTTATTTTTGTAGCTTCTGCTAAGTCTAGTGAGGTTTAGTGGTCCTAGACTTGCAGCTAAGATCAAATGGTACCTTTAAAATGTTGGCATAGGGAAGAGGAAAGATTGAGCAATTTGCCAGAGGTTTCCCCAGGAGCCTCTCTGAGGGCTGATGGGAATGGAATGATAAATGACTTCAAGTGAAGCAAGTGAGCTGTCTTTGCCCGTGGCTGAGGTGGAGCTGACTGGGTTGAATAAGGCTCACCATTACTTTCAAGGAAAGATTAAAGTTTAAGAAAGGGTTGGTGTGCAGAATATGAATAAATACCACAGGAACAAGTGCAAGCATAACTTGGGTTCAAGGCTTAGTTGAACTGACTAGTAAAGCCTTTTTGTCTCAGGGTAGTTTTCCCTGTGTGAGGGCTTTTCAGTGATCACTATTACAATTGCCTTTCTTTATTTGTACAATGACTATTTACATGTGTTCACTCTCTATCTTGTTTTAATTTTTTTTTAATTGGCTCTGACTTCTGTCCAGAGAGCCATTTCTTTCCAAGAAGAGAGGAAACTTATCAGCCGCAGAAAGGTGTTAGAGCTTCTTTTCTGCAGTCTTTTAATGAATTTCTATGCTTTGTTTTGTGTTTGATAACTCCAGCCCCATTTTGGGAAGTCTGATTTTTGTGGAACTTGAGTCAAACATTTGCACTTTTTCATATGTATCTACACAAATACACTGAGGTTATGAGTATTTATTCTTTAGTTTTATTGAAGGGAATTATTACAAATTTTGTGAAAGCTTTGGGAGTTTGAGTCTTGTCAACAGCAGCAGAAATGATAGAAGTTGGAAATAAATAGTAGAGGGGTTCACATTTAGTTACGCAGTTCAGGAATATCCTGGTGCTTGGGGGAAAAAAAAATACGCCTTTACATTTGGTCTTGAAGTTTCCACTGTGTTACTGGCTTTCAGCTTGGCTTTCTGCAGAGAATCTAGGACAGCTGTGGCAAAAAGCACCAATATGTGGCTGGAGGCACCAGAGGTGCTTTGAGCAGTGCCAGGGGCTTGGGCTTGCTGGGGGCTGCAGCAAGCTGCTCTTGGAGAAGCAGAGTCCCTCTGCCTGGAGCATGGTCTCAAGCCAAGTGGTCTTTTTGTTCATGAGTTCATTCTTGCTGTTATTTTCCATCGAGTCCTGGCTCACAGGAAGGCTCTCTGCAGTCAGCTGTTGAGCAGTCAGGCTGGTTGTTGTGTGGCTGCAGTGGGGTCCTGCTGAGTCACTTCGCTGCCTTCTTGGCAGGTCCAAAGGGCTCTCTCTTGCTGAGCTGTCTGGCCCTCAGACTTCTGGGCCATCTTTAGTCTCATTTCTTCCCTCCCCCTCTCAGCTCCCCCTGCACAGTTTTTGAAGCTCTGGAAGGCAAAACATTGCATCATTCAATACAGGGTCCACAAGAGAACTGAAAGTAGCAGATGGTTGTTACTCTGTCCAACTTCCAACACAGAAAAACAATAATAAAATTCTTATATTTGAACTACCATCCTTATGGACTTTTCCAGTGTTGAGAGACTAGAGATCTTACTTTTGAGTCAAAGTAACTTGCAACTTGTGTTTAAAATAAAATTTACACCTTGTGTCTTTGTATGGTGTGCTTGTTCAGGGGAGTCTGGCACCGAGATGCGTAGCAGGGCTGTGGGGGGCTTGTTAAGTGGGAGAACAAGGGTGAGGAGGACTCAGTAGTTTGGATTAACAGAATCAATAATAGTATAGATACCTATCTTGAAGGATTTATTACCTTTTTTTTTGTGCCCGGGAAGCTGGAAGAATGTTTAGATGTCAAAAAAAAAAAAAAAGGGCACAAAAAGATATATAATGAAATACTTTTCCAGACTAGTTTCCCTGAGGTACAGGAAAGCATAGCTGTCTAGTCTAGAGCAAATAGGGAAGTTCTGCTTTATAAAGTTACCACCATTACAAAACACCATTTCTTAAAATTCAATTTTATGTCTTTGGTGAATATAGTAAAATACAGTTCTGCATTAAATCTTTGGAACAGGAGAGGGTAAATGGTCTCAGCCTTTTGCTCCTGCTACACTGATGCTTTTGTGAATTCTCATGTGAATGCAAATCACTACCATATCATCTTCTCCTGAAAGAATCTTTCCTGCCTATTAATGTTGTGTCACCTGTAATATCCTGTTAAAATGCTATGAAATACACTTGTTAAAATGCTGGGATGAAGTGCTGTGGCCTGTGCTTCATATTGAGGTAGGGTAGGGTGCTGTGCTCTGAAATGCTCCCCCCACTCCGATATGCAGTGGAACCTGTTTCAATAAAATCTTTCCTAGAATTTAGACTGCCTCTGCTCTTGTGTTAATCTGAGAACTGGAGAAGCTATTGAGATCTTCTTCCCTATCAGTTTGGGAGTCTCTGTGTCCTCAGTGACCTATGTACTGTGCCTCTCTGCTGGGAGAGAATTCTGTCCCATGCCCTGTAATATTGACAAGTACCTTCATCGCTGCCAGAAGTCTGTCTTGTTTTGATTTGTTCCTGGCTGTCTTGCAAGTGCCCTTCAACTTTTTGATCTGCAGGACCCTGCTTTCTGTGACCCCTTTAAGCCATACCATTAGCAGTAGCTTGGTATGTGTCTGTGTGTTGATATTTTTCTGAAAGGCTTCTCTTTTCAGTCCCACAGGGTAAGGACAGCAGGGTTTCAGCCTGACTCCAACTGAACATGGGAGTGCTGCAGTGTTGTGATGATGATTGTGGGTGTGAGTGATTGCAAATGGATTTCTCCTGCTGCTGTCAACGTGATATGAAGGGGCAGCCAGCCTAGAGGTACATATACAGCAAAGTTTGTAATGTGGGGTATAATGTGGCGGTAGATGTGGGTCTAAACCACCATAGCTGATAGTCTGTGGTAATTTTTTAAGCAGAGAGTTTAGTGTACTCTGAGATGAGTTTGAGAGACAATACTGTGGCAGATAATCTGCCTAAAGAAATATGTTACACATAATTAACTGGAATTACATTAAGATTTATGCAAACTCTCTTCCCCCCTTTGACCTCAGTAAACTCTTTGATTATAGCTAAATCAGCTGTGATGCTGGAAAGTGACCCTTTTTTTTTTTTTATGTGGTTCTGCAATTGGGCACAGTATGCAGAATGTGTACTATAGAATTTGTAGAAGAGATGTGTTTTGTCACTTTGGTGTATGCTGTTATTGAAGTAGTCTCAAGAAGAATTGTGTTGGTGCTTGCATATGTTGTAAAGGAGGAAGGACACGCATGTTTCTTCTGTTTTTGTCTTTCTTGGAGAGGCTATTATGCTTGTTTAGATTCATGCAAGGAGAGGGAAGCGTTTTGTAGGAAGACATTGCTTGTGAAATGTTTAAAAGAAAAAATAATTAAAAATAATCTCTCCTATGGAACCTGGAACTTTTATGTAGGAGACTGATTTCTGTGGAAAGTTGTGAAGAAACAAGTCCCTTGTATAGATAATTCTCTTTTTCTGACCTTAAAAAAATTAGCAATGCCTCAGGCAACTTCAGACAAGAACCAATAGCAGCTTATCTGTTTGTTTATTGCTGAGTCAGTGGGTTGGCTGTTTCCAAGGTCATAGTAATATGGTAAGCGAGAGGATTTGTGCTGCTTTGGTGTGACTATTGACTACTTAGCTGTTCATTTTCAACAACAGAATTTTTGTCACTAAAATAATTTTGTGGAAAAAAAACACCCCCAAAATTCCCTGTTTTTGGCACCTATTACACGCATTACATAATCCTCATTTGGATTTTTGCTGACATTTCCCATAACCTGAAATAACATTTGCTAGGTATGGTTTTTTTTCCTGAGGCTCCAAGGATAAGCTTTTCTTGTACTGTAAAACCATACCTTTTAATTAAAAGATACAAGTAACTGAATCAAGTAGGATGATAGAGAATAGAATACTAAATCCTTGAACAACTTGGGAACTCTTATTGAAAGTTTCAAGGTGTTTTCACAAATACTGAATAGGTCAAAAAGAAATGGAAAGGCAAAGAGTGTGGCTGCATTCTTAGTTACTGATGTCCAGAAGTCTCTCAATCAGTTGTCCACTAATAGCCTTTCTCTAAATGTGAAAGTGTGTTACCTGTTCAGTGCAGTAGCAGTGACTGTCTATTGAGAACAGCACTGAAATACTGTATCTCATTTTGCTGTGAATGAGCAGGGGAAAAGCTTTTCATTATGAGGGTTGTTATTTAATAGAGAATAGAGCTGTTCAAATTATTTAATGAATATTAATTAGGAAAGCATTTTTAGTTAATATATAGAATTTGCCAACCAGCCACAGCTTTTGTAAATCCTCTTGTAATGCAGTGAGCTGTAAATTAAGAGATCCTGATCTAGTCTCTCTCTGATATTTGCTAATCTAAGATTCTCTTAGAATCTCCTATGTAAACGGATTCTATTACCTTTGTAAATCCAATTTTCCAATGCTTCACTGTTATGGCAAAGCAAAACAGGTTGGTTTTCTTTTTTCCTTAAAATGAAATTCATAGTCTTTGGTTTTTTTTCTTAGGGAAGTTGTAGGAAGGCTGATTGACTTCATGGCTTACTCCTTGCCCAGGGCCCTAGTGAGTAGTTATCTACAACAGCTGGATGTGTGAAGTAATTTGAGGGTAGATGATAACTACAGCATGTTGGCTTTTAAAAGAAAGCCATTACATGCTCTGGGTATCACAGGCAGGAGCACCAGGAAAGAAATACTCGATTGTAATTTAAAAACAGCAATCACTTGTTCAAGTAATGTATATTTAAGTCTTAATGAGAAAATGACTGCATGTTAAATCACACAAATCCGGTAGGCGAGAAAATTATGATTTGAGGATTAACTTTGAAATGAATGTCTATTTTCTCAATTACAGAGATGCTACCTGAAGTTAAATATGCTTTAGCAGACAATCATTCGTTTACTGTGGTATTTTCACTAGTTGAGTTACTGTTTCCTTGATTATGGCAGCTGGTAGATATTTTGTTCTCATTAACAATTGCATGATATGGAGACCCATATGTTTCTTGCTCAATAAGAATTTAACCTATGGAATCCTTACAATTCCTGAACCTGTGCTTTGGTTTTGACTATAGTTCAGTTTTCACCACCACTTAGATCAAAGTTTCAGATCTGACAAATATCTTTACCGTGAAATGCGAAGTGGATTGTAAAAGTGATTAATACACATTTGGTAACAACAGCTTTCTGCACAGTCCAGAGTCCTTTCATTTATTTGTAGTGTCCATTCATTTTTTTGTACCAAAAAGCAGAAAAATAGTGATAAATTGTTTATTGAGACTCTCTTGAGTTCCAAGGTGTGTTGCATTGAGTGGGTACTATAACACACTATGCAAAAATAACTGTATGTCTCTGAGATTACTTGTTCAAAATGATGCTACTTGCCTCTATTTAGACACCTAAATCCTGTTTTCAATGTCTGAAGTCAGGAAAGCTTCTTAGTAGGTGGTAGGATAGCTAATTTCAGTGTTGTAGGATGGGGTCCTATAAATAAGTAGGGAGCAGTAGAAGGTAGACAGTAGGATGATAAGTTAGATAGGCTTGAATATATTCCCTGTGGTAATGGTCATTAAAACTGACAAGTAGTGCTAGAAAGAGATTTCCCTATTGCTTAATGAAAGTTGCGATTTCTGCATTGTGAAATTTTTGTTCTCTTTTCCTCTACTTTCCTAAGATCTCTTGAATTCAAAAGTTTGTCATTGAGCAATTGTTAGTACCAGGTTTTCAGATAAACAGTTGACATAAGCAGTCCCTAAACAACAATTTACACTATTTCAGGAATCTGTTTAGAAATAAAACTGGTTGATGCAGTCTGCAGCTCTGTTTGGGTAGAGTACACATTCCCATTACTTTCTACTAGCGTGAAGTTGAGCAGTTTGACACAACTCTGAAGTCTTGAGGTTGGCAGAGCACTGGAACAGGCTGCCTGGAGAGGTGATGGAGTCTCCATCTCTGGAGATGTTCAAAACCCACCTGGATACGTTCATGTGATGGCCTGATGCACCCATCACCATCGAAGCTGAGCCCCGTGCTGATGGCAGCCGCTGCACCACCCGCTACAACATTGACATGACCAAGTGCATCTACCCCTATACTAGGTGAACCTAATTTTGCAGAGGGGTTGGACTAAATGATCTCCAGAGGACCTTTCCAACCCCATATCATTCTGTGATTCTGCATTAATAACGGGGTAAGGCTGAGTTATATGTCTGCTACTTGTACGATTGTTAGTATTATGATGCAGTACCAGTTGACTAACACTGTAGTCAGCATTTGGAATTAGGAAGGAGATAGGATTCATCATCCTAAAATAATAATAATATTTTTTATTGTTTGCTAAATATTAAATATATCTAAATACCAGCTTCATATGTGAGAAGTCTGCATTTAGTCACCTAGCTGCATTTCAAGTTCTCGTTTTTCTTGTTAAGTAGCCAAGTACAGTTTATGGATCCAGCCCTGGGGAATATAGGTTATTTCTACTTGCTAAAACCTTTTTATGAAGCAGGCCTGACTTTGTAGCGTTTTTTTTTTTGTAACATAACAGCAGGGCATTTGAGAGAACTGCTTCTGCCTGAGGATAAATCAAAAATCTTACCTCGAGATTTTTAGTCATTCTCTACCTCTTGATGTTTGTAGATAAATTTCTGTAGAAGTCTGTGCCGCTAATTTCTATGAAATTTCACAGAACTTGCCTGCTTTTGTCCAAGTTGCATTTAGATCTTCAGCCAGAGAAAAATCAGTGTACTTGCTTTGAGTTCAGTGAAGCTAGACAGATATATACCAAATAAAGACTAAATTTAGGCAGCCTAATCTTTTCAATAGCTTTAGTATTTTTTTAAGAAAATCCCTATTGGATATTATTTCTTGTAATCACTCGGCAGCCTGAATGGTTTTTCTTTGGCCGGAACTTGCTCTCTTATCAGAAGCTTGTTTTCACTCAAACAGCCTTCTTCCTGGACTTGTGACAGATGCAATCCTTCTGAAAGACAGAAAGGAACAAGCTTCACTTTTGGGCCTTCTCTGCCGCGCCTTAGGCAGCTTGATGGGTTGTTGACACCACTTTGTCCCTGAGGATGTGCAGAGCAGTGCAATCAGAGAGTAGTGCCGGTGATGAACGTTGTATGCTCCTGCATTGTTTTAATACCGTGAAACATAAGCTTAACAGATCCCAAGAAATATCCCTCTGGCAACTGCTAATATGGAAATATAATCCAGTACATGCATTTTCATTATTTAACTTAGTGCTGCCCTAAGCCTGGGTTTTCCTGGATGTGAATGCTTTTTCTATGTTGGTGGATTTTAAAAATGGTAGAGCTTTGCTTAGAGTTTCTAGATGTCTGGGGCCCTAACACCGTTCACACACAGAGTATACACACTGGTAGTGCTGGGATTTTCAAACTGGTAGCAGTCCTCAAGTGCTGCTGCACTTGATATGGTGTGCTGTTCTTGATAGCCATGTACAGGAGGCCAGATGCAGCTTTCCTATAAATGCACCTTACTTAAGATCTTGTCCAAGATATAATGCCTGTCAGATATTTGGGAGCAGGATTTTACTGCAGGTAGCAAAACCAGAAGAATTGACACTGAATTCTGAGCAGCTCTCCATAAACTGCCGGTTTGGAAACTTGTGAAAAATTATCTTTTTTCTTAGCCTGTAGCCATTTCTAATCCATTTTCTTAGAAATGTATCCTTTAAATTCCTTTAAATGTTGCCTATTTTTCAGCATTTCTTGTGATTGCCACCTGTGTGCTTTCCTAATTCTATGCAATGTAATCATATATTAAAAATACAAGTGCTGTTTTCAAGTTGGCAACCTAGAAAAGAGTCTGAAAGGATAGAAGAGTTGGCTTTTTACAGTCTTTTCTTGAATGAGTTTTGGTGTCTGATCAAATATAGTTTTGTGTGTGTGACTGTAAGCTTCTTAATGTGTCCTGATGTCACAGAACTAGATCTTAAATCTTGACATCCTTGGTGGTTTTAATATGGCTGAAACATCTGTTAAAGGGTCATAAAAACCTTTTGTTGCAGTGTTTTATTATGGAAACAGATTTGTATTTCAGGAAGAAATTAATAGTACTGTCTCTGGAATCAAAGTATGTATTTTCTTGATTTAGATGCTTTTTTTTTTAATATAAAGTCTGGTCTCTACTTTTCAATCACATTTGTCTTAAAAACTGTTAATTGCATTGACCTTTTGCTGGGCAGATGGCTAAATGGATTGCAGCAACTGTAAACCCTTCTGTACTGTTATGTGGTGTTTTCATCATGTTCATAAAGCCATCAGATTATATGGTGCTGTTTGAAAGCAGTTCACATCCAGTCATTTCAGCGGAGCACTGTTACCGTTCCTATTAAAATATTATTAAATCTCGAAGTGCTACTGATCTAGTCAGAAATGCCTGTGTGTCAGTCACTCCTCATTTATAGCATCCTCATGGGTGCTTTTGCTGCTGAGTGGTTAGTTCCTTTCATGTGACAGGGAAAATAGCTGTCCTTGGAGCTAAGGATAGTGAGTTCCTTGTGTATGAGCTAAAGTTCATGAGTACCTCATGTTTCTATTTCATACCCTGCTAAATTAGTATTGCCATTGATAGCTCGCATTGTTTCAAAGCATTGTCCACCTTACACCTACTTTAGAAGTTTATTTACTGTGTGCTAGACTACTGATTTGTTTTCTTCCTCCTGACCATATTTTGTTCAGAGTAAGAGTTTAAAGTATTTTGGAGTTTTAGGACGCTTCTTACATGGTTTACTTGCTTGCTACAAATCCTGGTAAGATGTGTGTCCAATAGATGTTTTTTATGGAAGAGTTTTCAAGTATAGGCTCACAAACTGCTGTGCAAGAGCTCAAACCTTTCTGTTTTGCCATGAAGTTATTTCTTTTGTAATGTATTTCTTAAAATCAATCAGGAGACAAAATTTCATTGCTGGAAAAGACACTTTAAATTTCATTTTGGAACTGAACAAAGCGGAAACCTCAGTGTCTTTGAAAGAACCAAATTTCTGGAATCACTTGTTTTGGAATAATAGAATCATAGAGTCACATGGAGTTGGAAGGGCCCTCTGGAGAACATCTAGTCCAACCCCTCTGCTGGAGTGGGTCTATCTATAGCACGTTGCACAGGAACTTAACCACGTGGGTTTTGAATGTCTCCGGAGAAGGAGACTTCACCACCTCTCTGGGCAGCCTGTTCCAGTGCTCTACCAC
>BJBW01005737.1:20963-49354 GCA_004320125.1 Scolopax mira
TGGGCACCACTGAGAAAACACCAGCCCCGTCCTCCTGATACCTTCCCTTTAAGTATTTGTATAAAGATATATGACTGAGTTATAATTGGCAGGCATGAAGTTCAGTTTGCACTCCATTGTAGCAGACCGTGACTTTGACCTTAGATCTGTTTAACCTTGAGCATCATTGTTTGAGGTAGGGAAGCTTTCCTGAATTATGGCATAAGGTCAACACAGAAGGTGTAAAATTCTGCAGGCTGTGTTCAAGTGACTGCTAGAGCTCATCTAGGGTGCTCTGGGGCTATGAAGGTGGGAAAAGGAGCCTTCCCTCAGCTGTAGCACTCAGAGCAGACAGCACTGTAGGACTGTATCAAGAGTTCAGCAGCAGTGAGGGAACACAGCCTTTGTCCTAGGTGCAGACCAGGGCTGCTCAATAACTGTGCTGGCAGTGGTCATGTACTCCTTGTGCCTGCCAGAACACAGTGTTAGAGGAATGGCCTTGATCAAGCTCACGATTTGTTGGGTCAGATGTCTTGGAGGCTGTAGGCTCCTGCGTAAGAAGAGATTTCCATACACCACCCTGGGCTTTCCATCAATACAATGCCTGAATTCACATGTTGTATCTGGGTATCCTGAGATCCACTTTTGGGTCAGGCAGACTGAGGAAGGCCAGCACTTTTTGCTAAAAATCATTGTGTTGCACTAGTGGTCATGTAGTGTGGCTGTGGTGTCTTGTATTCTGAACTTTATACTTCAACAAGCGTTCAAAGAGTGTCAGTGGTGTTTCTCCCTGTGAGAGCATTGTATGGACCAAAGAACTTGGTGTCCATCTCCTCATCATGATCTAGGTTCCAGAGTAAATACCTCTGTCACCTGAAGGAGCTTGGTTGTCCCTGGACCCTGTGATTCCTGTTTTACTCAGTTTCTCCTTAGTATTTTTTCTTTTGTCATTTTGGGTAGTATTGTGTCCAATTCCTTCAGAGGCATGTTCATATAGATGTGCAGGTAAACTGCCTCATGGTGCTCTATTAACACAGTGCCTAAAATGAGCTCAACCTTGTGATTTCAACAGCACTGAAGCTTGGGAAGCAATAGAAAACAGCATCTCCTAGTTTTCTCAAGGCATTTCAAAGATTGTCTAATGTCCTTCTGTCCTTTTACCTTCCTTCCTTGAAGTATATACATAAACCTGTACTAGGTTTGAATTCTACTATGCTATTCTATATTAAAATACATCTGTAGGGGTTTACATCATTTTCTGCAAGCAGCAGTCTTTTAACTTTAAAAAGATATTTGATCATACAATTTATGCTAAAGTTAACTGGATGCAATTATAGAATCAGATGATACCAACTTTGCCCAAAACCGATTGAAGATGATAGGACATAAATAGTTACACAGTAAGTGATGGGCTTTGTAAGCTCTGTTTACGATGATGAACAAAAAATTCTGCTTTTTACAATAAACTGGTGCCTTTTTTCATCCTTGTCAGCTGTCAAGTCAAACTGAAGTTGAAAGGAAGCCATTAGGTTTGTGTCCCCAACTTCCCATCTAGTTTCTTTTAATAAAAAGGAAATCAACTCTTCAGGTGATAACAGTCTTTGTAGGAATTATTTACTAGGAACACATATGTAATTCATTGGGAATTGAAGAAAAAAAAAAGAATCTAAGTCACAATAGCTGTGACTGTTGTCTTTGAACAAAAAAAGAAAAGGGAGAAAAAATGAAGCTAGCTCCTGTGGAGATAATTGAAGCTGAAACATTTCTTGTGCTCTTGAGAACTGCAGAAAGCAAATCATATGAAAAGAACAAAGGGGGAAATGTCATGTGTCAGCCCTCCCCATTTTCTTCTTGGCTGCATGCCCAGTCTCTAAACTCTTATTAAGCTTTGCCATAGCAACGATCTCAGTGAGGTGTTTTCCAGTCCAGAGTGTACCTCTTGTTGCAGGTTTAGGGAGCAGAGATCTTGAAACTGTTTGTAATCTTGTACTTCACTAAACGTGAGCCTTTGGAATAAGTGGGTTACCAGAAAGGTTTAAAAAAAAAAAAATAATAAAAAAATCAGCTTTCAAAAAGGAAAGAAAGAGAACTCTGCAATAAAATTGCTTTATGCTTTTTTTCTTCGGAAAAATTAAGGAGATGCCATGCTTGTAAGGGCATGGAAAGAAGACCAAGCTGGGAGCTTTCTGATATTCCCTACTGAAGAGAATTGCAGCAAAGCATCCTTGACAGGAAGAGATTGAGTATCACAGGAGTGATACAAATTCAGTAAGAATACAGCTGGTACTGAAAAATGTAAAGCTATTTAGGCACGTGAATTTTCTGTGGGTAGAACATTGTAGAATCTTAAGCCTGGACTCCTGTTTTGAATCACTGTATAAAAGCTGGAAAATCAAACTTTGAAGAGGCAAGGATACAGCTCACTACCTACAAATGAATTCATGCTGAGGCCATGATCCTGTGAATTACTCCTTTTTGCTGACATGTCAATTACTTGAGAAAAAGCATTAGAAATCAATGAGTCCAGCATCAGATGTTTGGAATTTTGTAGAAATGAGTATAAGATTCCTGAAAGCTTGTTATTTGTACAACACTGTTCTGGTCACAAACCCAAAACATAGCACCACACCAGTTACTCTGGGGAAAATCCCCATTTCCCAGCTAAAACTGGTACAGTATTTAGCTCTATCCCAGCTAAAATTAGCACAGTCCTCTTTTCTCATTCCCTCCCCTCTCCTCACTTGCCAGGTGATTCATTGTATTTATTCAAGGAAATATTTAATGAATTTAAGTAGTCAACTAAATGATCTCTTTAAAAAAGTAGCCTTTTACCTCGAGCTGTCTCCTTATATGGCTTGCAATATTTTCTCAGAAACGGTTGCTCTTCCATGAATGAGGTAGGACTAGGGTGGACATAAGTGATAAAATATAAGAGATTGTTTATGCTGATTCTGCCACTGGAAAAACAATACTCTATTCCTCGCAGTTTTAGATCTAATAGGAATTAATCTGGTCTTGAAGGGGAATACAGGAGGACAAGCTGCAGATGAAAAGGATAGGATTTTTTTTGAAGAGAAAATATATTCAGTGTTTGCAGTGGAAGATGAGTGCATATTTTATTGAGCAAGTACATATTGACATAAAATATCAATTTTATATTAATTTTGAAGTACATGTCCTGGGTAAGATAAAATAGATTTTCAACCTTTCACTATACATTTAGAAATTTCCATCCTACACTTCTATAGTGTATAAAGTAGGACACAGGTGAGTACAGGTACATTGTTTTTACATCTGCGTAGTATTATTTCATTCAATATTCAGTCATTTTAATTGTTTGCAGTTAGGATTTCTTGCTGAGAAATGCATCAATAGTAGCTTGCTAGCCAAGAGCAAGCTGCTCCATTAGAACTAATTTTTTTTTGGGGGGTGGGGAAAGAACAAATGCTCCTCACCCACAGATCTTTTGTGTCTAGTTTGGTTGCCAAGGAGAATAGCTGGCTGCTTGAATAACACCTCTCTAGAAGACAAGTGTCCAAATGCCCAGGACATCTGGATCACAGGGTGGCTGCGTGTGTTTTGTCCTGTTATCCCATCAGCTGTGCTGTATGAGCACTTGTACAGCTTCATGGTGGACCAGAACAGAGGATCTGCTTTGGGTGATCCCAGCATTATTGTTTGCTTGAGGCAGTACCTAGACACTGCATGATTTGGATCAGGCAGTGATGACTGCTTTTAGTTGCTTCTATTTGGATTAAGGAAGGTTCTTGTCATCTCGTGGAGTCCCCTTATGGCTGCTTAGCAGCAGCAGTAAGGCCTGAATAAGAAGCATATGATATGTTACATGATAAGCATCCCATTGTAAGAACCCAAAATCTTCTGGCATTATCCATGCCTTTGATTTCCAGCAGTGAACCATATTTTTTTTTGGTTCAGGAGTACAGGAGTGTTTTACCTTTCCTGTAATCTCAACTGCTTAAGGCGGTATATTCCAGGGACAAGATCTGCCTGGCGTAGGTGGTACTTTGTTCAGTGTGGCTTGTCTCACAGATCACCTTGATCTATTTTTTTTTTTTTTAAGTTAATGCTACTTTGGGAAAAGACTGTTCACATTCTGTAGCTTGACAAAAGTTCCAAAACTGAGCAGATTAATACATTGTTGTTCTACTTTTATTGGGGATTTGCTTTTAAAAAATATGAGTTATTCCTCAGGCCTTCCTGTGTATGGCTAAAACAGACAGGAGTTCTAGGACACTGGCAGACTGCTCTTTGGAGTACCCCTCATTACCTCTTTAAAAACTTATCTTCTCTGTAAATTAAGACTCAAAGTGTTTTTAAATTTCTCTCCTTGCATTTGCAAGCCATGTTTGTATATTTTTTTTTTCTTCGTGTTTAGAATTAACAGTAACACTCATTTTCTTGTACCTGAACTGAAAATGATGTGCATCTGTGTTGCTGAGTATTTGTATTTCTGCCATGAAACTAGAAGCTTTTAAATATTTAACATCTAGAAGGGAATGTTCATATTGATGGTACTTATTTACCTAAGAGCAGGTCTGTTGTAAGAGTTCTGGATACGGACATGGGAAATCTGGGTCTCATTCTGAGCTCTGTCATGTGCTTGCAATGCACCCAAAGGTGGTAATGCATTATGTCTGTTTGAGACTCAGTGCTCACAAGTGTAAAACAAACAGTAGTATTTTTCCACTTGTTAATCACTTTATTTATTGCTAAATAATGCTATACAGAAGCTAGGTATACTGGCATGACTCATTACATTAAACGTTTATTCAAGCATAAAGCTATTTTGTTCTATGATATGCTTTCTTTCTAAGAACCCATGAGTGACTCAAGTTATTTTGAGTTAAATTTGACGTTAAATTTGACATTATTAAAACTTCTTTAAAACACTGTTCTGCATCTTTATCTTGATCCATATTGGTACTGATATCATCTCTTAACTGAAATCTGCCAGCCGGGGGAGATTTTAACTTGCACATGGCCAAGAAATAGAACAGCATTGTTCTATATGCTCTGTGTTGGAGGGCAGACATACTCTCCTGGGCCCTGCTGTGTCTTATTTCTGATGTCACATCGTAACTCCTGCCAGACAGTGTCACATCTCCCAGACAATGCTCCTGCCCTTCAGGAAGGAACCCCAAGCATTTGAGCTGGAAGATGATGGGAAATGGGGAAATGAGGGATGTACCTCAGAGCTTATTGGTTTGTAGCATAGAGACAGCTTATGTGTGACCATTTAAAACCACATTTTATTAAGCTCATAGACTTACAAACATCTTTGTCACCCTATCAACTGTTTCTGTTGAGGCAGCTTGTAGAAGTGTTGTTGGGGATGAGGGCTTCATGTATTCAGCAAACACAATTAAAAAGTGCTATTTATAACCAATAGTTCAGGCTTTGACCTTTCCAGGTAGCAGCTCCAAATCAGAGCTCAAGCTTTTTCAAAATTGTTGTAGCATTTAAAACCAACAAAAAACCCCACCCAAAACTAAACATAGCCCCATGCTTGTTACCTTTGTGTAGTTATAGGCACATAAAAGGTATAGTACTGCACAAAAGCATTAAGAGCAATACTTCACTTGTTTGTATGTTTAAAACCGTTCTCTTTTCTGACATTTAAAGTTTCATTCCTATTTCAGTAGTTTCTTTGCAAGTCTAACCTAATTCCCTCTAGGAGACTCAAAGACATGTATTCACTGTGACAAAGCATAATATAATTGGTGTGGCTATAACAGAAAGAGACAGTACCAAAGCCAGTAAACCTGGATTGATGGCAGAGCTTAGCTTGGTTGCAGTAGAGTAGTAGAAAGCTTTATGATGCTTCACTACACAAAATATATGTCCCAACTAGTGCTTCTGCTAGTTTAGATATCTTTGTATTGCCCTTCATTTTGAGATACAGAAATGCCTGGCAAAATAAGATAGTCTGAGGTGGTTTTTTTAGTTGCATATATTTCAGTCCATGATGCAGATAGTTCTAGCAGGGAGCACTGTAAAATTTTATATATTGGTGCTGCTTCCTGTGTGGGGGAAAGAACTTTTGTCATTTTAATATGTAAACTTCTATTGGTATTTCAGAATTAAAGTAACAAAAATAATGAACAATTGAGATTTTATAGTTATTCCAGGTCTGAATGAAGGACATGGAGAAGGCCTTTTGTGTGGAAACAGTATTTTCTTTAGATGAGATCATTCTCCTCTAGATTTCTTTTTTTTTAAAACTTCTAGTGTCAAAATTTAGCCAATCAGGTCCATGCTAAAACATCTTATTAAACAGTTAATTTTAAAAAAAAACTACTGAGGCCTACAAGAGCAGATGGTTCCCAACACTTTAGAAATTTAGGCAGTTTATTTCAAATCCTCAGTGCAAATGGAGATGCCTAGATTTACAGCCTACACTTGAAAATATTGATCTGGCCTATTAAATATAAATACTTTTTTGCTCTTCTACTGGTATTTATAGATAAGACTGCAGTTTCAGAGTATAGTCTGCAACTTCTTTCTGCATGAAGAGACTCAGTGGCAGTGAAGAATTTTCTAGGAAGTCCATGTTGTTTCTTTGTGGCACTGGTTTCTGAGAAGTTGGGGATGTGGCTCAGGCAGCAATTGATAGTGACAGCCCTCAGTTGCTCTGACAGTCCCATGGAGCTGGTTTCCACAATTCCACAAAGCAAGTGATACTGTGTTCTAAATTGCCCTGGGTCTGTGTGTGTGTAGCCAGTTCTAGGCCTGTGAACTGTAAGGGTGGTATAAAAATATGCAAGTCAAATAAGAGCAGCAGGGAGTCCTTACCTCTACGATCTGTGCTTATTTCCCCCCTTACCTAATAAGTAAAATAATTTACTCTTTATGACAGCCCTACTTCTGTTAGACCCAGCCTTCCTGTGCAAGCAGAACACTGAGTTGAAACTATTAGACAGGGTAAATGCTGCTGTAGCAGCCGTATCAAATTTAACTCTAAGGCCAAGGATGTGGTAATTTATTTCTAGCTTCACGTGTCCTGATTGTTGAGTGAGTACTTAACAGCGAGCACTCCCTTGAGTGTTCTGGTGGGGTCACTTTTATGACAAATCCTCAGTTAGAGGGATTGAGTAAGAGCAGGGTGTTCAATGAGCCTGTCTGAAGCTGGCATCTCTGAGACAATAGCAAGAGGCTGAGAAAAGGATTGAGCACTGCAGATTTTGGTGTGCTGTAATAAATGGTGAAGGAAACGGCGTTGATGCCTGTGAGGAGAAGGCTTATGAAACTGTCAACAGACAGAAAATGATTAAAATTTGAGTGACTTGTTCACAAAAATATAAAAAGTAGTAGTAGTTGCAATCAATTCCAAGGCAATGTGGAAAGAAATAAGGCTGGAACTTGGTTCCTAACTTGGTGGCATTGCTGCATATAACCAGCTCCTGCTGCTGAATCCTTTATAGTTCCATATTTACAAATTGTATTGATGATGTTTGTGCTCTGTATGCACTCTGAATATGTGGTGGTATGAAAGATGTGCACCATTAACATGTCACAACAAATTGAAGTACTTAAAGACTATCCTTAAAGTTGCTTGGAAGTAAATATAGTGCTTTCTTAGATCTTCATAGATGTAGATCTCTGTTACTATTGGTTTCTGCAGTTGTGTTTTCAGATATTGGCACATTTGCCACAAAAGTGCCAAATTAAAAATAAAGTTGCTTGTATGAATTTGTTGAAAGACCTAATGTGATCTTGATCATCTATATTAACATCTTGACTCAACCTATAATACACATTTTACACAGAACATTTTAAAGTGTCTTTCTGGTGATGAAAATATAACAGATAATTTTAGTTTAAAATATCAGTAATAATTTGTATCATTTGTCACCAGTATTCATCTGTATAATTTTTGGCAACTGCATAGAGAAATTTCTTTTACTGTAGTTTTTAGAGATGCAGCTAGTGATTGCAAATTGTAGTTATTTCACTCTGGTGTGTTCCTCAGTTATAAATGGTGTCTTTTCTCCAAATACACTGATAAAGCATTGAGAGTCACAGTGCATCAGATCTGTTATTTAGATAATTTTGTCTGCCAGGGAAAAAGAAGATTCATCACATACTGCAGATAAATATTCTATGATTCTACCCTTGCTGCTGATGCATTTCCTGATTACAGTTAAACATCACTTCTGTGATGACCCTAGTTTTGGCTTGGAAGATTGCTCCCTATCTCTGTACTGCTCCAGTCTTGTTATTTATATATACACTGAGCCCAGTGACTCAGGTGTGCTGATGCAGGGAGGACCAGGGTACAAAAACTATCATCTTGTGTTGCTACTGATGACAAATATGTATCACATCAGAACGTGAAAAAATATTTTTAAATTGAACAAGAAGAAAATTAATATGTAAGTATGGATACCTTTTAAATGTTGAGTACCCTGAAGACAAGATAAAGTTTTTTGATATTTCCTTCATATCTTGGTAATGCTTTGATAGTCAAAGATGTTGTCCACCATTTAGGTCACACATCAGGAATCACAAACTTGGCGTTGATTGATCGGGTATGTAACAAGTGAGACAGAATCTCAAATTTTATTGATATTTTGTTTTGATGGTGAGTTTCTGTGTGTGTGTGTGTGTAACTTGTGCATCTATTTGAGTACTTTTCTTTGTTTTTCTTGCAACAGACCAGAGGGAATTGTGACAAAAACCTCCCAGCATCTAACATTTACAATCCTCTCTGCAGTTTTTGTAAAAGGATTAATAGAATTCTGTAGCAAAGTGCCAGGAAGACATAGTAAGTCCCACAACTGTCTGTGGAGGCAGATCACCTCGTAAATGCTTATCTCTGTATACAATGAATTTTAATAAATTATCTGGTTTACACAAAGTAGCCTAACAATGGTAAATTGCAGTTATTCATTGCTTGTTGGTAAAGAAGGTCCCTTGCTTCTAGTTATTCTCTATTATATCCCTAAAAAGGCTGTATTCCTTTCACTTGCTCAATAACTGTTTTATGCCTTTTGAATAACAAAAGGTTTGCCACTTGGGTGGTGATGTCAGGAGGAGTACTTCAGTCTGTTTGGGAAAAGGACAAGTATGACTAGGGAGTGGGGAGCAAGTCACTAGTATGCTTACTAATTTAGTGTGAAAAATAGTCTCAAAAAAGTTCATCTTTATACTATGCGCCTATTATGCTTTGCAGCTTTCAGAAAAATGTATTAATTTCCTCCTAGTTCCTTTTCCTCTTACCCAAGAAAGGGGAAAAAAATTAGGTTTTGAGCCTGGATGGCTTCCAAACTGTCAGCTCTCAAGTATTTACTTTTAAGTAACATGCACTGCTTAGAATGGATCTCCAGTATTGTGAATGACACACATTATCTGGGCCATGATGGCATATTTTGCATCAGCTTTGGCTTTTACTCTCTAGCTCTATTGTGTCATTTCATACATGCTGCATATTCCATCAAGTTAATAAAGCAGCTCTTTGCTATGCATGACCTGCTCTGTAGTGTGACTGACTGATAACTGCAGCATTTTAAACCTAGCACTGTATTATTAGACCTGCTGCCAGGCCCTTGGTTATATGTCAGAAATATTTCTTGCCACTGAAACTTTAGATGGATGGAAAGTAGTTTTATAGGGTCATTGCAAACTTGTGTGATGGGAAGTGCTGGGACCCATCACAGCTAAGGCATTAACTACTAAACGTATGGGTGTAGAGATGTCTGTTGATACTAAAACCCCCAGGACAATCTATCCCCCATGGTATTGTCATTCTGTGTGTATTGGATATGAAATCACTTCAGCTTTTTCCTTTGCTATAAAGAATTCATCTAGTTGCAGAGTGACCTATTTTTATTTTTTAAATACAGATATACTTTAATGCAAAGGAGGTAAGATGCAGTTGGGGAACATGCGATGGCTATATTCCCAGTCTGTGACAAAAGCATGTGATGATGTAGGACCTTTCAAGGGGAACTTCTGAAGGAATAACCCTTTTCAAAGGCATTCTTACAAGCCTTTATGATAAGGACTGGATTTGGTAGACCTGATTTAGTAGTTTACATTACCTGATTATGTAAACGTAATAATGCCTATTATAAGATACAAATGATGTTGAAAAAGCATTATTGCTGTACTAGGGCACCTTATGCCAAAAAGGTATGGTCTCTTCCTACTGAAGAAACCATCTCTCTCCTTTGAGGTACTACCTCAGCTGAGACCACCAGAGTCTGTGTTCCCTGCCATATAAAGGAAAGGGAATGTCTAGTAATACATCCCATATACAGAAATATGTCTGTCTTTTCCAGTCTGAAGGAGCAAGTCTGATAATGAGTGCCAAGTGCAGAGATATGTCTTTTTGGTTTTTTTTTCCAGTTTGTAATGCACGATGAATTTTGAATCTCTAGCCAATATTCATCTTGCTTTGCTTCAAGAACCATTTTCATGCTAAAATGGTATTCCAGTTCATGCTATTTTTCATTACAAGCTCTTTGAATTCTAAGTGTTGCAAAATAATTATAGTAATTTGAGGAGTCTTGTTTATTAGTATATGGAACAATGGCCTCCTCAACTGCCTCATGGTAGCTAGGAAAATGAATTAATTAATGAATCTACTTAAAAATATTTTTATAGAAATGTCTGACCATGAAAGCAAAAGTAGGAAACAGATCTCACTTCTCTTTAGACGATGTCTGTCTGCTTGGTTTTTTTCCTTCAGTGAGAAGTAATTCAGTTTGTAGTCAGTTACTACGTGGCAGATGTTGTACAAATATAGAACAGAGATGTGCTCCCTGTCCCAAAGACTATAATCTGTGTATAAACAGGCAGCAGGTGGGTACAGCAGACATGGGAAAAGGAAACAATGACACAAGAGTGGTTGGCATCAGGAGGATCAGAGTGCAACAGCTGCCTGTGCGTTGTTCAGGTTTTAGATGGGTATCATGGTAAATGGCCATTTGGGGAGATTTGGAAGAGAATAAAGAGTCATTTTGGAGAATCATTGTTTACTGTGTTGCTTATGCTGCAAAAACATTAACAATTCAAAGCAGAATTCAAATACAAGTTTAACATTGTTTCCTCAGAAAAAATGTCTTGCTTTTCTTTTTGGTGGTTTGAAATAGAGCTTTATGGAATGACCTCCAAGATCAACTAGCAGTCTCTTTAATTCTAGCAATTCTAGGTAGGATTGGAGCATGCTGCTATAATTATACATTATATAATAATGTAATTTGCAATTCTTACCTGCAGCTGTTTAGAGTTTATCTTTCTGAACTGTGGAGTCATATCTTATGATCTGTCATGCAAAGCTTGTGTTTCTCAATTAATATAGAGTAATCTAGTCAATATATAATGGGATTAAAGAACATCATATAATGTTTAGTTGTTCAGTTATAGCTAAAAGTTATGCTTAACTACTTAGTATTGTATGTTGTCTTTTCATGCCAAAATTCCATGACTTAGTCTTGGAGGTTACATCCTCTCATCTGTTTTGTCACGCTTCCTCCTTTCCATTCATCACTGTCTCGAACTTCAGTTTCCCAGTAAACACTAGCCATACCTTGCATTTCTACTCAATAGTAGAGTACTTATAGAACTGATTTTCATTTATATTTAAAACTAGAAAGTTTTCTCCCTACTAAATATTTGTGACAAATCTTTATTAATATGTAAACACTTTCCAAAACAGCTACACAACTTAGTAGTAATGCCTTTCAGTACTAATAGGACCTTTTAGCTTTGGATTTCCACACTAATATATAAATGCTGAAAAGGCAAGCTATGCAAGGTAAAAAAGGAAATTGTCTGCTATTGCCTCACAGCTGGATTAATGTCATCTTAAAGTTGCAATGAGTTTACAGTCTTATTTTTCCATGTCACATAATCAGTGTTGCTGCTCAACACAGTTAAAGCTGCTTATTACAAGATACTCAGCATTAAAGTCCCAGGACCATAGATTGTTGGACATTTGAGAGAGTGTTCAGGGGCAGTATCACTGCACATATACTCCATTTTTTATGCTTTTTCTGGATATGTGGTGTTGGATACTCCTGTAGAGGAGATATAACTAAATGAACTTGTACTTTGATCCACAGAGGCCATTATTATGTTTTTAATCAGTGTATGCTGACAGGAGCAGAAGTGCATTTTACAGCTCTGTGGGAATACAAAGATGGGAACTTACCTGCACAAAATTTTCTTTTAATTTAAGTATATTAGGGTTACCATCTCACTTCACTAAGCAGTATTTTTTTTTTTTGCCAAATCTAATTACAAATGAATAAGCAAATTTATTGAGGAAAAACAGGGCAAACTAAAGATTCCTTTGGGCTTAAATCCTTGCTCTAAAGCTCAAGGGATCTGATGTTAGTGGTGACCTCTATGGTACACCACGGGAGTCTTAATTATTCTAAACTTCAGTTTCTCATCTGTAAATTGTGCATAATAGTATTTCCTTCTTCACTTCTTTTGTTTATTGAAAACTTCTCAGATATGCACCTTATTTTATTAACTGTGATATTAACTGAAACCTGGAAGCTCAGGTTTAATATAAGCAGTTACCTTGAAAGAAAAGTACTTCAGCAAAGGAGCCCAAGTTCATGTTTTCAGTCCCATCCTTAATTTAAACAGATATTTTTACAAATATTGAACAATATGCTCTAATTCTAATGCTAAGGAATGGTCTTTTTCTATGATAAAATCCATGTATTCAGGTCAGCTCAATGAGAGTTTTATCTGAATAAAGACTTCAGCACTAAGTCCAAGGGGACATTTACCAAGAAAAAGGGTGACAGTTATAAACAAAGGTTGCAGGACCAGGACTATTAAGTGTGACCTGCAGGTAAAGGTAGTCAGACTTCATAATTGCAAAGGAGCAAAAGTTTTAATTCGGTGTTTCTGCACTATTGCTACTGATTCTAAACTTTACTTTCCTCAGTGTAAACTTTTGTTTTGTTTTGTTGCTCGCAGTCAATTCTTTTTGGGCAGACTGCAAACACTCACAGACAGCAAGCAGTAAAGAATGAACAACTGCTTTTTACAAGTCTAATGGCTGTAAGAGAGAAGTCTACCAGCTTTTATTTCTTTAAGTATTCATTTACACAAAATTAGCCTTTGTGGAAGAGATGGCAGAAGAGATTTTTTTTTATTCTTTCTTTCCGTACCTATGTGTATTTATATTTGAAAAATTAATTCACACTGAACCCAGTTCTAGGATTTTAAATGGATTCCCAGTTTTGCACACAATTGGGCATATCACTATCTGATATAGCATTAAATTATTTTTACTGAGAGTAACAGCTGAAGCAGATTGCTACCTTCCTGTGATTACTGAGAATTTTTTAGGTTTTTGTTTTATAATAATCAATATTTAAAGAGGCTGCCAGGTCTGTGCCAGCCCCTTGTCCATAAAATAAGATAGAAATCATATAATGCCTCAAAGGATTATTTTTTTTCCTCAGGTTTCATTAAACATTCTTGTCTCTTTTATTCTGGGTGGGTGCATCTTATAATGCATTTACAGTGGTAGTAGCACATGATATTTGTATTCCAGTCAGTACCCACAGTACATTCAGTTGCTCTGGTGCAGCTGGGGATGCTGCAGAGGAATTATCAGGGCAGTGGGTTGTTGGAAAACCTGGCTGGGGATGTTGCAGAAGAAAAAGCTGCAGTCCACTAGGAATTTTTGGTTCTGAGGTATTGTTGAAGAGAGCAGTGAACAGGGTCTTAAGAGAACTGGGCTTCTGATGTGCGAAATAAATAAGCAAAACAACTGGGAGAATGAAAGTGAGGATATCAGCTGGGAGACATTTCTTCCTTCAGTTTTCCCAGCTACGTCCCCCGTCAGCAGTGCTACTTAAGGGAAGTAGGATGTTTCTCCAAAGATGGGAGGAGAAGTGTGTAATGTGAAGACACAGGCAGCTTACTAATGTGGAAGAAGCTGTCAAGCTTCATAGATTTAATACCTGCTCCCAGTTCTGGTTAACCTTCTACAGATACACATTTATAATAGCCACGCAGCATATGCAAACAATGACTTTATGAATCTCATGCTAGATTCATACATAAACATAATGTCTTCTAGAAGAATTGTTATCTCTTGGAAAATATAATTCATTGGATCTTTATGCTTGATGTTATTCCAATCCAATGTAATGCTACAGTTTCTTCACAGGCCATAAACCTCTAACCCTTAACGAGTGAGGGATATATCCTCAGCTTGAGGCGAGGCAAATATAGAGCTGTGATTGATAGCAGTATGTCCACACAGCAAGGGTGCTGAAGAATAGATCCTAGAAATGCCAGCTTATATTTGTGTGACCCACAGAATGCCTGACTTGTTTTTCAAAATGGAATAAATTGCAAGCTGTACTTATCTGGAAGGGAGAAAACCCCCACACCCGCATCCTCTCCTGAAAGCAATGCTATTAATTGAAAAGGGGCACAAGAATCAGTGTTCAAAAAGAAGTTTGTTAAATAAAAATTGATTTACCAACTCTGTTTTCTATGGTTTGGAAACCTGCTAGTGAAAGTCTCCAGTACTGCATGTGTAGTCCTTCCGTTTATTAGGCGGGTAACATTCCTGCTGTCTCTGAAAGTATCAAAGAAAAAAAATAAATCTGTCATGTTTTGTTATGCTATGATGGTATTCACTAGGATTAGCTTTGACTGGACTCCATGGTGTGGGAAAAAAGTCACAAACCTCGGTATAGAATCTTCTGCATTTCAGTGGGAAGAGCTGTGTGTGATAGGTGTTCCTTCTCAATGTATAAAAGGGAAAGTGAGTTACTGTGAGAACTGTACCCCTTGCCATTCTTAAGAAGCTAAGGAAAAGCTTTTGTTTTGCAATGCTGACAGCTTCATCAACTACTGTACTTTCAAGGAAATCTGATTGGTTGGTGGTTTTGTATTTATTTTATTCTTTTTTAAAACTGAGATCTGAGTCTTTAAAGGTATTTGGATATTGATGCTTATGTGGGACTGTTTTCTTTCTTTCTGTGGGGCTTGTGCACACAAATACTTTTTATAAACTTGGATCCAAGCACTTCTATGTTTCTTTGAGTATCTGAATGCCTTTATAAATAGGGTTTAAAATGCCTGGTTAGCTCTGTTCTGTTCCTGTCTTTAAGGGTGGAAGCACTGCAAGCCACTGGAGTGTGTGCTTATGAAGACTATTGTGGCTGTCTCATCACAGATGCCCTACAGCCAAGCTGAAAGCTTACTGAAGTCAATGGAAAGAATCCCTTTAACCTTGTAAGCTTTTTATTTAGCCCATGAGCTCGACAGGCCTGTAGCTGTCACTTTATTTTATGTTTGTGCGGTTCTGGGCACCACAAGACAATTCTCCATTGATCTCTGGGCGCTGTCACAGTAATATACAGTCAATGTAAAAATATAATTAATTTTTTTATTATTAATCATCTTATTTCAGTTATGTTGCCACTTCACTGTACTTGCCATGTGCTAACAATTCAGAGGAACAGGCAGCAGAGAGTTTTGGCTTTTCATTTCCACTTACTCTAGTGAATCTTATATTCTAGAAAACATTTTTGAGGTCGTAAGGTCATAGTTTTGGACATCCACGAAACTAGGGTATCTTCTTTTACTACGTGCTAGAATGAAAGCAGACTTAGTAACATGTCTGCTGCCTTGCAGTTGAATGGCAGTTAACTTGAAGAAATAGATGGATGTTGTGGGAATTTCCTGGAAGCAGACATAGGTCAGTGCAATAGCAGACATTTCCCAGTCTGTGCAGCAACCTCTAGAGCAATGGGTCATGGCTCCTGGACACTGCTAGAAGATGTGTATTATTCTGAAGAAGTATTATCTTCAGAACCATTGTGCGGCAGTGGAAATTACTAGTAGTGTGAAAACTGTTGTCCTGCTGCTGCCCTGCTCTATAACGGGAGCAAAATGTTTTACCTCACGGTACCTCAGTTTTTCTGTTACAGTAAGGACAAATGCTGCTTTCTTCACAGACAAGAAGACAGGAAAAAAGGTCTAGAGTTAAGTGTTCTTGCAAATAAATAGCTGTACATCAAGCTGATTTGACATGCAAGACTGTGGCTTAGATTTTGACGTGCTACCAGAAAGCAAAAGCCCTTTCATTGGCTCAGCTGCATCCTGACAGTGTGATAAGGCTGTAAAGTCAATAGGCATATATATGTGCACAATCCAAATCTCTTTGAAGTATTGAGGCCTAGGCCTTTACCATAAACTGCTATGACTTTGTCTGGATGAATTTTTGGCTGTCAGGCCTTATCTGTCTCATTTTTGGTTATTGTGAGTATCCACAGTGTTGAAAACATCCATGTGCTGAACCATGCATAAGTAAGCAGGTAATGCAAAAAGCTTGCACATCACTTCTGCAGAAACTTTACAGTGCTCAGCATCTATTTGTAACTCATTCTGAAACAATCTGTTTTTAAGCATAATAAGAATGTTTCTATAATACCTTCAAAAAAAGAAATCTCAAAATACTGGAAAACACCACATACCTCCAAAAAAGACTCTGTTCAGGAAGGGAAAAGACGGTGAAGCTGAAACACTTCCTCAAATCTCCCAAAAGGCTGTGATACGGTTCTAAATAGCTAGAGTTTCATGACCCTTGGGTGCTGCTAGCAGTGTTTTTTGGATACCAGAATTGGCAAGAGAGTTAAACAGCCTGGCTAGAATGCCACACTGAGGTAGCTAAACTCTTTCTAAGATGTGGACAGTCTTTTCCTGGTAAAATTTACCTTGCAGCTTGTATTTCTATGGTAGTAATGTCCTGTTTTATGTGTTGATTACCACATTTCTAGATACCTCTTTCTTTGTAGCTGCTACATTAATTAAACATTTGACTTCTGTAAATAAATTTAAACTTGGGGAAGGAACTTGTTACATACTGCACTCTCTAAACTGGACTTAAACAGACACAATAACAAAAAGCAGATATTCTTAAATTCCCTAAATACACAGTGATATTACAAGTAGAGTTAAATTTTGCTGTTTCTCTCAGAAAATGGAATTTTAAAATGTTAAATTACCTTTTGTTATTTTTTGCCTCTCTATATTTATGAATATCTGGTCACAACTAAAGTATGGTTAAAATTACCACATTCTGCCTTTTACCTTCACCCAGCTTCTGCAGGTAATGATATTCTTGGGGCAAGAGAGGTTAAAAGCTTTTATTTAAAAAGTGAATGATGAAAAAAATCTAAAATTTTTTACTTTTCTAACAGTAGCAAGGCATAATGTTGGTAGATCTGGTAAATAAGAGTATGCACAAAATAGTTTCATCTTGTTTTTCTTCCCTGCTATAAAACTCTCCCAACTCCAGCAGGTGGCAGTGAGCAACAGTCTGAAACTGAACATTGCAAAAGTGGAGAAAAATTTCCATCGCTGAAACTGAAAGGATACTGGATTCATTTAGGAACTAGATGACACAGATGTGGCAGGTACATGAAGGCATCTAAACAAATGAAACAGATTTTTCACAGACTGGTAGCTTCTAAGTCAGCCTTAGAGGGTGACACCTTGATCCCTCTGTTGCCTCTTTGCAGCTTCCCGCTGGGCGAGTGCTATAGCTTTATGCAGTGATGCAGTGCTGTGCAGACAAGGGTTGTTAGCTTTACAGTATAGAAAACAATTCACTCTGTTAGATTAATAGAAATGCAGAATGTGTTTTTGAATAGCTCATTTTACATCTAAGTCATTTTTCATGGAAGGCATAATGAATTGAAGTGGGATAGGCAATTTAATTCATTACAGCTGTCAACAAGTGAGCGTGGCTGCACTAGATTTGTTTCGGT
Source organism: Scolopax mira (assembly GCA_004320125.1). Lineage (NCBI taxonomy): Eukaryota > Metazoa > Chordata > Aves > Charadriiformes > Scolopacidae > Scolopax > Scolopax mira. The sequence goes on from BJBW01005737.1 coordinate 38,726, forward strand.
GCCTCTTGCAGGTTGCTACCAGGGTGCTAGTCATTACACTTCATTTTGTGAACTACTCAGGTGGTGAAAACATAAAAGCAAAGGTTACTGGGCAGAATGGAAGCAGAGCTTCCTGTTCCGTAGATGTGAGAAAAGTGCTTGAAGAAAAAGCAAAGTTATGTGCTGGTCAAGCTGTTGTGCACAGAGGTAAACATTGAGCTTTTGGTTAATTATATGACATTGTTGGTTAAATAAAGACCAAAATGCATCCTGCTCTCCTGGTAGAGTTTACCTTGCTGTGAAGGGAGGAAGTAAATACTTTCTGAAATAGCAGAACAGAACCTGAAACCCCAGTTAGGTTTACTGAGTGTTCATTTACCTACCAGCTCTAATACAAAAATCTACATCTTGGGTGCTACTGCCAAAAACTGACATCTGTGAGTGTAGAGGATCATTTTCTGTTTCTGCCTTTCTCAACCTTAGGGCACCTGGTCTTCTGTTGGAGTGAAGGGGACTTTTGTTTCTGAGGTGTCCTGCAATGTCACTACTTTTTAATTATCCAGACAAACTCACCGTGCCTTAAATTGAAAGAGACTGCTGCAAGGTGAGACAAACTGCCTTGCAGATGCAGAGGGCTGAGAAGGTTCCTCCTGCCTGATTGCAGTTGGACTAATATGTCCTTCAGAAAAAGGAGGTGAGATTTCTGTCCCTTTTGTCTAGAGCTTTTAGAAAAGTCTCATCAGTGTGTCTCTCATTGAAAATGTGCTAGTTAGGTTGTGCCATAAAATAAACCTGTCCTTGGCTAGAGTTCAAGTGTGTTTGAACCACACTTGTCCTGGAAGAATGTGTAGCTTCAGGAGTTAAAAGTGAGGTCTAAACAATAAAGGAACATGCTTCCTTCTTTTTCATCAAATTTAGAGGGGGAAATGGTAGATAAGGTGTGGATAAGACACATTTAGCATCTGCTGTATGGTGAAAGAAAGGCTGCTGCATAATGATGCTGTTGGTATAAAAGTAACATCCAGGAATCCTATCAACAGAAGGTGGCAGCCGTAGCTGGAGGTCCTTTGAAGGCATGGTATGGTGTGGCTGAACTACATGAGCATAGTCTAAACCTTCCTGAAGCGAAGGGGGTAATAATATTTACTTTGCTTCTCAAAAAACCCGTATTCCTCTGGGGTTTTTTGGTTTGGTATTTGTTTTGTTTTGTGTGGGGTGTTTATTTGGCACATACATCACTTCAAGAATATATATTTCAGAGTGCTTGAAGTGATTTGTTATAGCTTCTGGTTTCCTGTGCTTAGTGGTTTTCATCCTGTGATGAAAAAAAGAACCAAACAGTATGTTAGAAGAGATTTTTATAGTTACAAGTGTAGTCCTTCAGCTAGAGAAATACTTGAGATTTGAGGTGACTGTTTTGAATTAAATAGAAGGAAAAAGATCTTTTGGCTGGAAAAAGAGGGGAATTAAAGAAAGCCCTTTCACTTTGGCATGCTTGAAGCATTTTTGATACTTAGGTTTTCCTTGTTTTTTCATTTATGCATACAAAAATGACAGAAGGTGTGAAGGGTAAATTTCATTCTTAAAATGAACCAAAAAAAATTCTGGCTTTATTTTAACGGGACCTTTCAAATGGACCCAATTCCATTTTTTTACTTTTTTTAAAACTTACACAAAAAGTGCTGAAAAATTTTATTTCAGTTCAATTTAAGATAATGTACTTTGGGTCTGTTATTTAGATATTAGTGTGAAAGGGAATAAAGACAAAAGACAAGAAATGTCTAACCAAACAGTGTAACTTACTACTTAGCAGTGCATTTGTTTTATTCAGGTTAATATTATTGAGAAAGATATCATTAGTGTGCAGAGTATTAAACAATATAGACAGTATCAACTCTAAAAAAATTCAGTGAAATTCAGTATATTTATTGGCACTCTAAGGAGATGGTGATGAATATTAGAGAAGGGCAATCCAGCTGCTTCCAAATGTAAATCAAGCAGTTGGTCCTAAGCGTGTAACCAGGGTTGGGCATTTACCAGAGAATTTAGTATGCTAGTAGTACCAGAAGTTCTTACAGTCTATCTGTAGATATACACACCTGTACTGCCATGATTGATTGCCAGTGCCTTAGAGAAAAACAAATCTCTCCCTTTTCAGCTCTTCTTAAAAGTCTAATTATGCACTGGGAACAGTGGGAGCCCTTCCTTTCTCTGCAGCTAACCAGCAGAATCCCTGCTTTTGGGGTGAAGTAGAAATGAACTGCAAGGAAATGGTCACTTAATTTTTGTAGAGTCCTCCTTCCTTAGTTGCACCTGGGTATCCTGACATGCTGGATATCCAAGGCATTGTGTCATAAGTAAATTCTCAATTAGTGCTCAGGGAAGACTGTATCTTTCACAGTAATTTTAAGTAGTCACTGAAATGGGAACTGAAATCCAGGTCTCTTCCCCACTAGAGACTACTGCATTGGGGAGACTTCATTGCCCTCTACAACTACCTGAAAGGAGGATGTAAGGAGATGGGGGTTGGACTCTTCTCCCAAGGGAATAATGACAGAACCAGGGAAAATGGTCTGAAGTTGTGGTAGGGGAGGTTTAGTTAAGATATTAGGAAGAATTACTTTACTGAAAGAGTGGTCAGGCACTGGAACAGCCTGCCCAGGAAGGTGGTGGAGTCACCATCCCTGGAGGTATTTAAGAAATGTGTAGACGTGGCTCTTCAGGGCATGCTCTAGTGCCCAAGATTATTGGGGTATGGTGTTGCTGGTATGGGGTTTGATTGGTGGGTGCTTCTTTTTTTTGTGTGTGTTTTTTGTTCTGTTTTTTTTTTTGTATTGTGTGTGGGTTGGTGGTTTTTTTTATGTGATTGGACTCAATGATCTCAGAGGTCCCTTCCAACCACAGAGATTCTGTGTGAATCTGTATGTGATTAACACCTAGATAATAAAAATCGCCTATTTTACCTACCTTTTTCCCAGTCTTCCCCCTGACCAATTGTACATAAATTTGAAGACATTCAGGATGGAGTATGGCTACTCTCAGTTGTTCGAACTTCTCTTGGGAGAGATTGGGGCATGAATGTGGCTGCACTGGGTCAGACCAAGGTTTCCTCAAATCTGTTGTTGTGTTCCTGGCAGTGGCCACACCTGGTACCTAAGAAGGCATGTATGATGCTTCCACACGTGCTCTCCCAATTTTCAAGCATCTCTGCAATTCCTCTAGGAGGGAAAAGAAAGCTGAGTCTTCCTCAGTGTAAGCCTCTCTTCCTATATCTTTCTTGACTCCAGCTGAGGATACTTCCCAGTGATGGCACATGGAGGCCATCAGCTGGATGAGATTCCAATGTTATTTCTCTCCTTGAGGCCTACAGTGGCCTCAGCCTTGTTTACCTAGCAGGCTTAAATGGCAAGTGTGGAAGTTCTCACATAGACCTACTGAATTATCCAGTTTTGAGGAATATATTTGCAGAGTATTAAAAACTTGCTTTGCAGAGTACTCAAAAGCACACAAAATGAGATTCTTGGCAGTGTGAGCTGCTATGATCTGTTTTCATATTATGGGATGAGAAAATGACAGTGCCTTAGCTCAGTTATCTCCAGATGCTGCTGCTTCTGTTGCCAGAGAGGCGGCTGCCTCAGAGACCTCTCCTGCTGCCAGTAGTGCATCCTCCTGAGTGATGGATTGAAAGGTGCACTCTGCATCTTCACGTGTCAAAACAAACAAGTAGGTTTCAATTTTTGAATGCAGCAGCCAGCCTGATTGTAAAGAGAAAGCGGAATTATAAGAGATGATTTGTGCCACTAAGGTCATCGCAGTGAAGCAGAACAGAATATTCTCTTCATAAACTTGAATAGTGTAAAAAGGACAAGAAACCTATTTAGACAGAGCCAAGCTCCTCTCTGTTACACCTGTGTGAATCTGGCAGGGCACCAGTGAGATGAACGCATCACTCTGTGTGTGCTGATCCAACGTGGAAAGGAATTTGGACTGCATTATACAGAGAGGGACAGCAATTTATGTGAACTTCAAACACACCTAGGTGTTTGAAATTTTTTTAAGGGATTCACACCTTTGGATGCTCTTGGGGAGATGACAGGCTTTATCACCAAGTTGCTATGGATTGAAAAAACCAAACAACCCAAGCCACAAACCCCAACATTGTATTGTTAGATGTGCTGTCCTCTACAACAAATACCTGGTTTCTTCAGTCGTACGTAAGAGTTGTTCTCACTGCAGTGAGCTGGAATTTTCCTCTGGAACTTACTGTCAGTTCCATAAAATTTGCTTGCCTCTTGGGAGCTAGTGTTACACTGGTGGCATTTGGGGCTTTTGAGAAAGTAAAGGAGTACATGTTTCTTAACTTAACTGGTCAGTGGCATGGCATGTGAGGAGACTGCAAACTGATGAATCCTGTGAGAAGGACTAAATCCAGGGAAAACTGTAGAGCTGAATAGGAAGTAGATACTCTTTTTGACATACTTTACATTCTAAAAGAAAAGAGAATTACCACATTTAAAAAAATTCATAATTTAAAAGTTTTAAAATAAATTTTAGATGGATTCAAAACTTGCATTTTCAGAAAAACTGGAAACAATTATTTTCTTTGTAAGCTTAAAAAATGTTTTTGTACAGTGGCTATACAGGTAGTTTCTAAATGGGTGTTGAAAAAATAAATTTTAATTTTCTTCCTCAGGGAAATTAATTTTTAAAAATGATTTTTTTAAAGATGCTTTGATTTTTTGACCAAAGTATCCATCTTGCTTCTGTCACTCTAATTTCATATAACTATTTCTGACCCCTAGTAGTCAGCAAGTGGAAACCTGAATATCATCTTCTAATAGTTCATAGAGTTGGATCTGCTGAATTGCATTTCTGATTTAGCAGAAGCTTAAGGTAACTTGACTTTCTGTTTCAGTAAGTCACTTCTCTTTCGAGTCTTCTCAGCATGTTAGTTTTGCACTGAGATACCCCAGAAAACTCTCTCAGCCTACCCAAACCTCCCATGTTTTCCAAGATTTTTCACTCTGATTGCAGGCTTGATCTTAGGAAAAGTACTTAATTTTGGTCTGGATGGAGGCAGTTACTGTTAGCTTACCTGCTTTGAAGCTGTATGTGGGACACTTGTTGGTATCATTGCTTCTGTTGAGGTCTCTGGTAACCCCTGTTGTGTCTTCCACTTCACTCCATGCATCCATGCGCTAGCAATACAAAACTGAACAGGTGGAATTCTGCACAATATTTAAAAGTTCATCATATAGGCTCAAGTATTTTAAAAATAAAAAAAAAGAGGAAAAAATAGCACTGAATTCCAGCAGGCTAGATCAGTAAACTCTTAGTTATCAAACCCCTATGTTTTCAGCATGTTACAGTGTACTTATGAGAACAAGAAATCTTATTTTAGCAGCTTCATGAATTTGTATTTGAATTAAATAATATTAGACAACATTTTTTTGGCCATGGTAACAGAATTTACCGCATTTTGGTGAACTTAATCTTGAGACTGTTTGCAAGTGGAGATAAATTACAGGAATAATTTTAGGCACACTGCTCAAGGAGGAAGCCAAATTGCTGCTGGAGGTGCTTCAGGCTACCTTACTGTACTCCTGTGGGCAGCTGCCATGCCCACATGAGGGAGACACAGATGATTTAATTTTTGAAGGGTTTTAAGCTGTTTATCCTAGTTATAAGAGTCTTAAGTACCACAATGTGTTTGGAGGTGGTTTTGCTTTTTCTAGTATTTGAGAAATTGAGCGAGAGGGCAGGAATGACCCTGGAGCCTTTAGCAGGGGTACTAATTTAAGAGATGCTTGGATTCCAGTCCAGTGACAAATGACTTATGCATTAAACAATGATGTCAAAGTTTGAGGGTACGAGCTCCCAGCTCATATCAGAGGACAGCTTGACCTGCTCCCTGAGCAGGTCTGTACTTCAGATGCAAGCTGACTTGGGTCAATGAAGGGAGAAGGCAGTGTTCTGGTACCACCATGTATCTTCATTTCTATTTCTCTCCTTGGAAATGTCTGAAGCAAAGGTTCATTCAGTAATGATTAATATGTGACCAAAATAAAAATGTATTATTTTCTGTTTAATCGAGGAAACAGAAAAGTATTAAATTTGATAAGACCCTTATCATGTTTTTGCTGAGCTGGAACTTGGACGTTTCTTGTTTAATGCTATGAATGCAAAGCAGAATTATTTTTTTTAATGTTCACGAGCAAAAATATTTTTACCAATCCATCTTTATTGCTATTTCAAAATTGTATATATTATCATTTGTTTGCATATAGTCCTTGGTTTGAAAACTAAATTTGTGACTTGAGGTCACAAATAACACAAACTGCTCTTTAGAGAAGGAATTGTATGGTTTACCTAATCTTTTAAGAAGATGAGAGTCAGTGTGTAAATGTTAGTGCTTTTCTGGAGCTAGCTACAGGAGCTGGAGTCTCTCTGAGGCACTGCTGAATGAGTTGTTTAGTGTCTACAATTATAAATATTGTAAAATGAACAGTTCAGAAAGACTTTAATTACTTAAGCAATCTCATGTTAAATGCTTTTTGAATGGCCTGATAAGAAGCTGATTTGGCTTAGTTATGTTACGTGATGAAATCTGTAGCACATGGCAAGATCCGCTATACTGTCATCTAACTAGAGAAGAAATTTAAGGTTTAGAAGGTGAGGAGATAGGGTGAGGATGTGTTAAATATAAGAAAAGGAACATGGTGAATCTCATTTGATTTTATTTTCTGTCACTCACTGTTTTGGCCCATCTTCTACTCTCTTAAAGAGAATAGGTTTGCTGCAGATGCAAGTGTTCCTTTGCAGTGTGATGCAAAGAATTTAGTCAAGTGCAGGAGGATGGATGCCAGTCAGGCTTGGCTTTTTTTGGCTCGCTGACATCTTATTGTAAGTGACACTTTCATGACCTCATTCATTGCACCACTACTTCTATAAGTGATTGTCAACTAGGAGATTATATCAGGGTGTTTACAGCAACAAGGTGAGTCAGGATTTTTCAGTCTTCTCCCTGATTTTGAGAAATGGCTGACAGTCAGTCCTGTCCAGTGTCAGATTGATGGCTGCTCTGCAACCATCTTCTGTCATTTTTGAACTGATGTGGCCCCTTGATGGCTAGAGGCTTGAGTGGGCACAGGAACTGACAGTGGGGCTTGTTTATGTACTTGCAGGTAGGCTGTCTGTTGACTGGTTTTAGGAGTAATTTCATATCTCAGGTTTGAATTGCCTGGCTGCTTTTTGCCAGAGGCTTTTTTTCTGTAGTTAATTATGGGATTATAATTGCCAATTAAGTGATAAGCCACACAAGAACTTGTATTCCTGAACTACTGGGGCATGTACTCAGTCCATTGTGCAGTGCAAGTAGCATAGGAAGTGACACAGGAATGCTTATGGCTGTTTTTTACATGACCTAATTTTTTTCCATTTTTTTTGTTTAAATTAAAAAAAGCCAGAGATGCGAAGAAGTGGGATTTCTTTGTGGACTGGGCAATAAAAAATGATAACAGAAATAGGAAGAAGAAAAGAATGAATGTTTTTCCCCCAAATTTCCTTCCTACCCCTGCTCTCTGACTCAGTCCTTCCTTATGGCTTAGTTTCAGTGTGGGTGAGCTTGGGCTCAGTTCTGTTCAAAATGATCTTTTAAAGTGGAGATGCCGTATTGTTCTTAGGTTAGCTTATAGTGGTAAAAGTGAAAGTAGTTGAAGCATTGTCTTTGAATCATTCTTTGTATTCTTTGAAGTTCTGTTGCTGCAGTTCAACTGAGGTATTCTGGAACAAATCAGAAATGACAAATGTTGCCTAGCATCAGAATTAAAGTGTAACTTAACAGAAATGCTAATTTTTTATTTCTCAGAGGTAACAGAGCAATTTAGTTGGCATTCTCCATTGGAAGAACGTGGCATTTCTTGATTATGCCTGTAGCATGAAGATGCAAAAATAGCTTTCCTGTCCTTTAAACCATTGAGACTTGAAAATGTGTGTTAATCTGCAAGTTGATTGTAAAGAGATGGTTTAGCTTGACAGAAAATGGTCAGGGAAAACTGTGAGAAGCTCAATATAAATGAGTTGCGTTTTGTGTGTGTATGTATAATAAGTGGGTGAGGAGAAGCTGCTTTGTCATCCAGAAAAATAGAAATGTTTTTGTATGCAGGAAAAAAAAATAGGCATGCAGCTTTTACCTAGGTGGAGTGCTTCAGTTGTTTGCACTTTGTTACTGAGCAAAATCAATTCTAACAAAGTTAAGTTCTAGTAAGAATATCACCATTATAATGTGATAATAAAGTCACATCCTGATTTAACAACCAGCCTTCAAAGGCAGGATACCAGACTAAATGTCCTCCACGTTTTGTGCAGACTGAATAAATGTATTTGAAGCCAAGAATTTATTGTTAATCTAAGTGTGATGTTAGCTATCTAACCAAAGAATGATTTCTAGTCCAGTCACAATACTAACAGTTAATATCCAAATTATCTAGTTATTACAGCTCACTTGCAATGATAATGTAGATTTGCAAACTTTCTGTCATCGCTCTCCATTTTTGGCATTACCCTTTATACCTATGCTGCTTTGTCTCTTAAGTTTCATGAGCTAATTTTCCTTGAAAGCAAGAGGAGGTGGTTTTACAATGAGTTGTCAGCATTCTGAGCCTTTTCCCGAGAGAACATGATGGTTTCTTCCTCCATGGTTTTGCATCTGTGTGATTGCTAACACAGTCTGCTCACTTGCTTTTCTTCCATTGATTCATCTGTTATTTATAATAAGTTTCACATATGCTGGATATTTGTTCTTTGTTACTCCTAAAACAGGTTTTACCCAGCTCCCAAACTGCATGCATATAGTGTCTGTAAATCAATCTTTTGTGATTTGTTTTGGTATTTCTGTGGTCTGTTATCATCCTGTCCTTGCTATTTCAAGGCCTCTGTTGCAATTTTCTGCCTGTATTTTTGAGGCTGGTGTTACCACATCCATTTTTTTTAGATGTCACTCAGTCTGTGGTTAACAGATGTTTTGTGAGCACAAGCCAGCCCTGTGTTTCAGTTCCCAGGTGACTAAGAGTTCACTCTAAAAAATAAGTGATCCACTAGAAAACACATAGAGGCACAATGCTGTGGTAACTCCTTGCTAGCAGTATCTTCTAGTTATGGCAATGTCATTGGTATGTTATAAAAACTGTAACAATAAGTGATTATATAAATTTATTCATTGTTGCTAGGCAATAATAATTATTATTTTAGTATATTACTATGAGTATGTGTTTAGAATGAAAGATGTAGAAGAAGAAAAGATATATCTGGATTTATGGAGTGTTTTTGAAGGTGATATGGATGGTTTTGCCAGGTCAATCTTCTTTCTCTATGCTGCCTTAAGAAAAGTAAGATAAAACAGCCCATTTGATTTTAGCAATAAATTTTAACTCTGCTTCTTGACTTAATTTCCTGTAAACCAGTGATTCTGCAGTATTTTTATTGTGACCAGCCAGAAACAGGTTTTGTAGAAGTAGCTCTAACATTAACATGATACCACTATGTTTCTGCATGAACCAAGAATTTAAGACTTTCACAGGACAAAAGTGTCCTGCAATTACAACAGTCTATTGAAAAGAACACTCACTTGGGATCTCGGGGGAACGCAGGGTAAAATTCAGTCTGACTCAGGCTGATCTCCTGCAGCACTTTGCAATGACAGAATGCATCTCTCTTATCAAAGAGAATACTTTTCCTTGGAACTTGGAAATCGACATTAATGTATTATTATAAAAATTCAAATCCTTCACTTTCTGTTAAATAAGATTTTCTAGACAAATGTTTTACTATGAGATTCCTAATCTTGTCTAGCTTTTTTTTGCATCTGGACTCGGTTGAATTCCTGTTAAAGGTGATGTAAAGACAACTGCAAGTTTGGATGTCCACAAGCATTTAAATACATTGGGAAGATGGATTTCTAAGGTCAAACCCATGTACCTTTATCAAGTGGGCCACAAAGCTTTATAGGCTCCTGGGTCTCTGCTAAACAATAGTGTTTCACAGAGCGGCAGATAAATACTTCCTGCATTAGAGTAGTTAAATCTGAGTGTGGAAAGCTCAGCACAATTTTTGTACTGTGGGATGATGAAGTGATATAATTCCTATTAGAATAAGAATTCCTTATCACCAGGTTCTGAGACCTGGATTTTAAATCAATATACTGCTGGAACTGAGAGAGCAAGGCAGGCTTGTGCAATTTAAGTGCCTGGAAGAACTGGTTTTGGAAGACAATATTGATGCAATTTATTATAAAAGATTAGCATAAACACAATTCTACAATGAGAATGAAAGAGAAATCACTAGTTTTATGACAAGTTGGAAAAAACCCTTTTCTTTCAGAGTTTTTATACTCTGCCTACTTTCTTCTTGTCTGACAGTCATGAGTGTGTGTGGGGTTTTTTGTGGTGGGGTTTTTTTTGTGTTTTCTTTTTTTCTTTCTGACCACAGAATCTCCGTGGTTGGAAGGGACCTTTGACATCATCGAGTCCAACCACATTAAAAAACAAAACAAAACCAACAAACCAACCAAAAAAAAAAACTTAAAAAAACCCCAACCCCCCCCCAAAAAAACCCCAACAAACCCATAAAACCCAGAAAAACCACACACAAAAA
>BJBW01005738.1:0-13510 GCA_004320125.1 Scolopax mira
AAGGGGACTCCACAACTTCCCTGGGCAGCCTGTTCCAGGGAGTGTCATCCGTGCCCTTGCAGGGCTGTATGTCTTGTAGCCTTCTGAAGCACGAAGGGAAACCAGCAGCAGGTTTCCCGTCTGCGTCATGCAACCTCCTTGGCAGCACGTTAGTAGAAACACCAGTAAAATGTACAGAACCACTGTGCAGGTACAGCCTGCAAACATCTGCAAACAGCCTTCCAGTACCTGAGGGGGGCCTACAGGAAGGCTGGAGACAGTCTGTTCACAAAGGCCGGCAATGACAGAACAAGGGCTAATGGGTTTAAACTGGAGAAGAGCAGATTTAGATTAGACATTAGGAACAAGTTCTTTACTATGAGGGTGGTGAAGCACTGGAAAAGGTTGCCTAGGGAGGTGGTTGAGGCCCCTTCCCTGGAGACATTCAAGGTGAGGCTCGACGAGGCCCTGGGCAACCTGGTCTAGTTGGAGGTGTCCCTGTGACTGCAGGGGGGTTGGACTAGATGACCTTTGAAGGACCCTTCTGGCCCAGATGATTCTATGATTCTATGATCTCTCTCTCCAAAAGACCTTACAGCCTGCCTTCTTCCATCAGGACAGAGTGATGCATTATTATGTGGGCCTTTCAGACCCTTCCCTCTCGGAGAGCTTCCTGCAGTGCAATACAGCTCATACATTTGCTATAGAAACAAGGATGATAAAATCAACACATTAGAAAAGGCCTCAAGAGGGAGGTTCAACTAGTGCAGATGTCAAGCAGGCAACAATTTAACTTTCCAGCAAGTTTCAAAGATTAAGTTTTGGTGGTTTTTTTCCCTTTTCCACAGAATCATTTGAATATTTTCAAACCTTCCACTGCTCCAGGCTTCAGCAGGAGCTCTTCCTTTCTGTCTTGCTTTCCCTCTCCCTCTTTCTTGAGTAGCAAACAGAGACACCTAAGCTGACAAGTGGATGCCACATGCCATCTTGCAGTGAGCAGGTAGGTTACTTCTCTTAAGAATAGTGCAATAATCTGCAGGCTGACTGAAGGCAAAGCAGTGCAAAGCTCTTTTAGATGCGTAACTAACAGAAAACAACAAATGGCCTATCAAAATGAAACAGCATAACTCTGGGAAGGCAACTCTGGGAAGGCTAACTAACAGAAAAAGATTTAGCTGGTCCAGCACAGGAAAAGATTATTGGAGTCCTCTGCTAGTAAGGGGTATTTGATCACGTGACTCTATTTTTGGCTTCGCTGTGAAGTCTACTCCAAATTCATGAGTGCTTTTTCATATAAAAACAAACAATGCTTACAGCTCTTTGCTTTTTACCTACATGTGGTGGTCCAAACTACACACACCACTCATCTTATTTCCATATATGACAACTTCACTGTGCAAAGTTGTCTCTTCTTTTTCAAACAAACTACAGTTACTGCCCTAATAACTCTCTAGTTTGACACTTGGTTTAAAGTAAGCACTGGAAGTGGCTATATTTAGAGAACAATCTGGTATTGGTATAAATCCTCTCATGTTTCCACTTACGCATACACGAATACTCTTGGCCAGGAAAAAAAAGCCCTCTGCAAAAGGCCTTTTAAGAATTAAAATGCAAAGCAATGACTATGTAGGAACTAGTAAAGATTCATGTGTTTGAACCCCTCCTGCTTGTTACTAAACTTCAACTAATCTTACACAAAGCAGAAGCTTAATTAGTACTGCCTAGCTATATGTATGCATATTTAAAACGTTACATCACCCTGCCTGAACTGCTAAAAGCAACAACTTAAAAGGAAGCACTCCTATAGTTACATGTAAGTTTTCAAGGATATATATGAAGATGTTAATAACTGGCCTGCTGACAGTCAGTACTGTGAAGCTGCAGATGCAACTGTAGATGCTAAGCAAACCAGTATACTGACACAGTAAGCAAACTCTATTCTGCATACTGACAGATTTTATCATGGTATATGCCCTGGACATTATCATACCTCCAAGGCATACCTCTAAGGGAAAAAAACCCTTCATTTAAACATTTCCTGTTGCTATATTGGGTACACTTTTAAAAACAGGTACCAGAATGCTTGTATACGCAGCTTTCATTTGTGTGTGCACATGTACTGTAGCATTCAAGGCAGCTTTTACTTCCCTTTACAAGAACTTAGGAATTTAAACAATCATGTATTAGTTTACACTTAGGGAAACCATAACCACTGATATTCTGGTTACTGGGAAGGCTCCAAGTTTGTACACAGCTATGGAAATATACTGTTGCTTAAGCTATGGCTCAAAGCCTGAACAGCACTAAAAGCTTCTCATTTTCTTGCTGCCTGTATTGAGTTAATTATCTACTGAACTCTTAAGCATGGCACCAACCATAGTGCTCTATAACGGAAAACTACTCACTGTAGAGTTGAGGCAAGATACAAAAACAATGGCATTATCCCAGCTCTGCTACAATTTCTCACTGTTGTTCTGCCATAATCATACAGGACAAAACTGGTTATCACCTGCCACTAGGGTACTCAGATATGATTTTCCTGGGATGACAAAAGCCTCAGTAAGATTGTGAAGAATCACGTGACACATGGAAATGTGTCTCCAAGTCTCTACTCTTCTGGTTCCAGCCTCTACTTACAGCTTTTAAGTTTTTGTAACTGCTTGCCGCAAGTGTGGACATGTTTAAGACAGTGAATGCACTTTTCTGTACACTAGGCACCTGGCATATGGGGAAAGAAGAGAAAAAGGGATTTACTAAGAGCAGACAACAGTAATAAATACTGATGATGAACTGCAGGTCAGTTTGGGAGAATTAAGGCGACTATATCCCGAACAGATGCAAGGTAGACAGCGTAGACATGTTTCGTCACTTGCCTGAACCTATTATGATGAGCTGAGAGCAACTCAGGAGTCCATACCCACTCATTTGTCTGCCTCACTGCTGACTCTGCTAAACAATGATGCCAATTACAGTCAACTCTGTCATTCGGCCTTAAATGAACTCAACTTTGTCTAAACAGCTGTGGGACGGGACTTTCAGTCAAGAACGTTCATTTGCAGAGTGATCTGCCAAAAGTGATTAGACAGAGTAGAACTCTTTTGCTAAAGCTTCCTCGGGATAACAGCCATGTGTAAAACAGCACACGCCAAAGACAAGTCTTCAAATGGAAATTATTAAAAAAGTAGGAAATGATGAAGAGCAAACCCTTTTGCAAAATGCATCAGAGTGTGCTACGCCTGAAATCTTGCAGCCATGAGCATTAGAAAACCTTAGTTACATGATAATCAAGCCCCAAAAATATCAATAAGAAACAAGTTCTCCATATTTTGTTAACAAAAATTAAGAGATCCTTCATCTAACAGGAGACCTACAACAAACTCATTTCTTCTCTTAAATAAAGGTGCAGAGATTTCATATATCCATATACAGAAATGAACTCAGACACGTACACATACATGTGATTATTCTGCTTAATTCTTACCTTAAGAAGTACCAGAAATTCTCATGTTCTTCATTGTGGGTGGAGTTCTTTGTGAAAGACCACTGCAGTTGGTCTTTTTGTAGTTTGCAGTCAAAAATGTGAAGATACCACAGAATTGCAGAATGGTTAAGGCTGGAAGGGACCTCTGGAGGTCATCTGATCCAACCACACTGCTCAAGCAGAGCCACTTAGAGCCAGTTGTATAGGACCATGTCCAGGCTGAACAGTTCCATCTCCTGCAGCCTTTCCCCATAGCACAGATGCTCTCGTCTCTTCATCATCTTCATGACTTTTCAATTGGAACCTCTCCAGTATGTCCATATGTCTTTTGTACTGGGGAGGGCAAAAATGGACACAGAATTCCAGATGGGGTTTCGCTGGTAGTGAGTAGAGAAGAAGGATCACCTCTCTCAACCTGCTGGTGACAATTCTGCTAATGCAGCCCATACACTATTAGCTGCCTTTGCCACAAGGGCACGTTGCTAGCTCATGTTCAACTTGGTATCCATGATGACTCCCAGGTTCTTTTCTGCCAAGCTGCTTTCTACCTAGTCAGCCCCCAGCATACATTCTGACACAGGGCTGTTCCTCCTCAGGGGCAGGACTTTGCACTTCTTGTTGCACTTCACAAGGTTCCCATCAGCCCATTGGGGCCCTTCAGTTCGCCACAGCATAAAACACATGGTCCCGTGCTCCCACTGGACCCTCCAGTGCTCAGAAGTCTTGCAATATCCATGAAGACTTTAACACAGAAGTGACTTTGCCTTACAGCTACCTACGTGTGTATATATATATATATATATATGAGACTAGCCTGGGTTCTCATTAACGAAACACCAAACTCTTTATCTAGCCTAAACCTGGAGCCAAGGGAGACAGCCATTAAAATAATGTTTGCAAGCCTTCTGAATTTCAAAGAGTACTCATCCTACCTACTGACACCAGCCTTCTTCCAAGGGGCCTCTTGAGACATTTTCATGACAGTTACTGAAAAGCAGAAAACTATGTTCCAGCCTGGAAGAAACACGGTTCAGCAAACGTAAAACAGGCCTATGAGACATATTTTCATTGCAAGATCTACAAATGAGACAGGAAGTAACACTGGATAACTCAGTTTACCCAACTACACATCAGCCTAGGATTTCTACTGCAAGTAGAAAGTTCTTTGTGGAGCACTTAGGGCTTTATTGAAGAAAAGCATTTGCATAATTAATCAAAACCTTGTTCTTAGATTCTGTGTGTATTAAAACATGATCTTTAATGTTGTGATCAGAAAACAGTGAAATCTGCTTATCACAGTGCAGGTAGGATTGCCTGCTTCCATACCACCCAAGCACGACTTTTTGCGACAAAGTGAATGGCTCCAAACCTGAGGGCAATAGCATTTCCCTAGACATTCGTTCAACCATGAGTGCTAGACAAGACAACAGTCTTACAGTATGGATCAACTTTTATGATGTAACACCAAAAAAAAAAAAAGAGAGGGAATCTGAAATATGAGAATTACTTCCTTGGGTATCTTTGCATCTCACTATGGTTTCGTATGCAACAGCTGTAGTCTGTCCTTCCGTCTCTGTAGCTCTTCCCACCGTTTAAATATGAAATACAGTTTGTGGTCCAGCAAATTTGAAGAACCTCATCACGTTACAACAGAGCTCTTTAAGCATTTTAATGGTTAGATAACTGAAAACTGTGAAGACTGTTTCCTAAAAGACTTTGGCTATTTCAAATGGAAATCTAATTACTATGATTCATGGCTATTCTCTTATTAGGATTTGCAAGGTTTTCAGAGCACAGCAAAGTGTTAGTAACATGTAGCTCATACTTTATCAGAGAATACATCTATTTAAAGCAACATTCAAAGTACACCAACACAATCACTCAGACTACTAGAGTTCTCTAACGTACTGATCTTGAGCTCCATTTGCCAAAAGCCATATAGTGTAATGAAACACTCTGTTAATCAAAGAGCATTTCTAAAGTGGCAGGCACTAATATTGTCATGTACAATTGCAGGAATCTATGGCTTGATTACTGTATGAAGGAGTGTAACAATCAGACTTGAATCTTTGGCTGCCTAGAATCACAGGGAAGGAGAGGGCAAAAGATGCTTACTCTTTAAAATCGGAGTCATGAAATATGATAGAATTATATAAAGGCTTGTAGGCAATTAAAGCACTGTATGAAATTACATGAGTGACTATGCTGGCCTTTTATCTGTGGCCTTCTTTACGGCTGCAAAGTAATATTAAGACAATAAAAACTGAAAGATTAAAGCAAAATATCTCCTTTTTTAAAGCATATTTTCTTCAGATGTAACAGTAGAAGTTTTGACTCCATTTTATAAGTTTAATCAGTCAACTAATTATAGCATTGCCTGTACTGCTCTTGCACACAGTGGCTGAGGATAAAAAATCTCAGAAGGTAATAAAATGGGAGGAGAAAAAAAAAGAGGAACACAAGACAACTAATTGTAACTGGTTTGGGCTTATTTTTTCGATAAGCTTTAAAAGATTTTTACTTGATAGCATCTTATAAGATTATTAGGGCATTTTCAGGGTGATTCTATTACAACTCTCAACAGTATGCACCATATGCCAGGTGAACAAGTCTTTTTTACTAGTAGAGACACTTCTGAAATGCCTGTGGTCACCCTTCAGCACAAGTGCAAGCTTATTTTTTCCTCAGCACAGATCATGATCCACACTAGATCTTGACCAAAACTGACACTGAGAATTAAGTGTGCTGAAAATACTTCCCCTTCCTTCCAAAAAAATGAACTGGCAAACAATTGTCTCTCTTCTTCATTTGTAACACGATTACACATGTAGTAAAATAAGTGCAATGATCACAAAAATTACTGCCTGACAGCAGTTTTACTGCTCTGCAAAATTCACACCATGCATGTCCCCTGAAATTCCTAAATAGAAACTTTAGGCAGATTCATTTAAGTCTTTCATTTTTTCAGAAAATTTAAAATGCATCTATCTGCTTTCAGCAAGTGGTTTTGCACATTTCTATTTGTATTTTAGCCCACTTCAACGATGTCTGAAAAGTCAGTATCCATCCTGTTTGCAACAGAAGCCAAAAAAACATATTCTTGTCACTTCCTACTAAGGCAGAAGGTAACATGACAAAGCTAGACCCATTCCCTAATCCTGGTCCCTACCTAGCTCCATCAGAGCCAGCCACAGAAGATGTGATTTCAGGTGGGAAACTGTACTTCAGCCTCCAGCATCCAACTGAGACAGGCCCAGATCCCCGTAGGCTTTCTGCCCAACATCACATGCATTTGCACCGCATGTAAGTTGAAGCTAGCCCAGGTGATTTCCACATGAGCTTGAAGGCTCAGCCCAAGGGGCTGCCACACAGATGCACAGCCAGTTTTTCATCTAAACATGCAGCATTTTGAGACTGAAGCTGCAGTATGGTTTTCAGTAAACGTGGCTTACAGCGACATATCAGTGCTTGAGACTCACATGAGCTGCTCTGCCCTGCTAATGAGTAACAAACCTCGTTACCTGGAAGGAATCAGTTTTTTGTCTGGGGTTACATGCAAGTTGTTTGTTTGACAGGTGATTTGGTCTCCACCACCACCCCCAGCCTCCCCCAAACTCTTTTGCCCTCCTGCAGGTTTTTTAGAATTTTTTTTTTTAATTCTAGTGGTAATTTATCTATTTCATGCAAAACAAAGTCCAGTCTATTGTCAGAAGTTACAGGTGTATTCAGTAAACTTGAATCTTGCAACAGCCATCCTCCCTCTCCTATGGCCCCCCCTCCACGGCTCAGTGTAAAATGCACTAAAATAGCTTGTTGACTCTCTAAGCACTGAATCACTAACAGCTGTATGTGAAAATACACTTCTGAGAACATTGCTATTCTGTGGAGGAGGGGAATGCTTTGAAACTCATCTCTCATGCAGTGACTCACTGATAACTCACTGATAATGAATTTAGGATTCATTTGTTCTCCTGCTGCAAATGGAAAGCCAAGACTGATCAGAAGTGCTGTGCACTGGCAGCAGCTGCTGAAGCCCTCTATGAAGATAAAGTGCTCTTGGCCACCCTATTTTGCACAAAACCTGCCTCTGAAGATGAGCAAAAAGTATGCTATTAACAGTAACTTGGGCACAGTTCCATAACAATGCTATTGCCCCTAAGCCTAGGACAGAAGTTATACCTGCACAAGCAAAATGTCACATTTCCTCCTACTGGTGTCAGCAAGACAAGGGAGAGGCTGAAGCAAGTCTAAACCCTGGTACTATTAACCTGTTGGTGACAGGCTGAACAGGAAAATAGCAAAAAGAAACAAGTTGCTAACACAAGAGTAGTGGCTGAGTAGTCAAAGTGGAATGTACAGGAGAAATGGCACCAGAGGTGAAGAAGAAATAAGAACACAAGTGTCTAAGTGTACCAGAAGTATATGAGATTAAGCCTTTTTTTCCCCTTCCTTGTAAGTGACTAGGAAGGACAGTTCTCACTCCAAATGCAATTTTTTTTTTTTCCAGTAAGACAAACATTTAAATTATCAGATTAAGGCAAAACAGGCCATGTGCCAGTTCTAACAGCTTCTCCACTCCATCAAATGGCATTTGGTGCAGAGATGGCCAGGCGACAGGTTTGGGAGACCCAAACCAATAAGCTTCTGTGGCAGGGTGGATTTATCAGCTGAAAAACTTGCCACAAGCGAGCATCATGGTATGCCAGCCTAGTTCTCCTGCAGCTGGGTACAAGCTGGTGCAAGCCTCCCTGAACTACCCCCTACTTTGCCCCCAATTATATGGGTATCACAAACACATGAGAGACCAGTTGCCTCGTCTTAGGGTTGTGCAAAGCCACCTTTTTTAGATTTTCAAATTGATGACTTCTCCGTGTATGGGAAGGCACTGCAGATTAATGGGAAAAATCCCAAGACTACGGACGTGGCAGTGAGTCTATCTGCCAGTAGGCTCGTAACTGAGCAGGACCCCACACACGTCAGACAGGAACACAACCTAGGATCGATCTGCCCTTTACAAACCAAATGATGCAGCAGTCGAGAGTGCTTAGGTCAAACGAGGTCAGTTTTAAGTCATATGGCAGAGTGGTAAATAGTTTATGTTTAAATGGTATGCAGGCCACGTTTGGATTTGAGATTCGTTATGCTGCAGCTCTCATGCCTAGCTTATCTGACGGCCTGGGATGACTGTGCTGGCTCCTGAAATTATTTTCCATCTTAAAACCATTTTAAAGTGTAGCTCTATGACAACTAGGTCCCAAAAGGCAAACTTCAGTTTCCTGATGCTGTTACTAGTGACACTCACTAGTGCTCACTTACCTCCTTACCATAAACTGTTACCTGATGGATGTCTGTTTTGAGAGTACCACAGAAACAGAGTCTTGGACTGATGCAGAAAAAAGTAGGCATGTTTTAAGGAGAAGAAAATCAGGCTATTTTTATATATATTTCATAATATATATGATGTTATATATTACATCACTCCTCTGAATGAAATCTGTTTAAGAATGAGCCTCCTTTGGAGTACTGCAGAAAGAGTTATTAAAAAGCCCTGAAACGCATGCTATTAAATCCTTGGAGACAGGAGATTGGAAGTAAAATACACTTTCAGAATTTTATAAGGGGAGAGCAACACACAAAAAAATACACCTTTGAAGCGGCCAGTGACCATCAGAGAGCCAGATGCATGTGGCTGTATTAACTACCAGTTACAGGCTTAGCCACATAGCTCATGACAGGAGACTGATGTGGAAATTTGCTTGACAACACTCCACAGAAGAGCAGAGGTGATAAGGAGACAACTCTACAAATCCCACTGCCACTAGTACTAAAATAGCTCCAAGTCCATTGCAGCTGGCAGTGCATAGCCACATCTAAGAACCCTCCCTTGTTCTTTGGACCACACCATTACTATAAACAACCACTGTTCCCCGCAGCTTCCAGTGGTAACAGACAAATTTCTCATCTCATGCTTAAATCCAGCCAGGCAGATGCAGCACGGCATACCCCACTAGTGCAAGGCTGAGCCAACAGGCCAGACGCAGGCTATTTGTAGCACTATTAAACTGGTTTCTGTTAAAATGAGATTGAGAACAAACCATCCCCGCAAAAACACCGTCACAGAAAACGCTGCACAGATACTCTCCGCAAAAATGTAAACATCGTGCAGAGTCACAGAAAAGCCATGCCACGGTTGTTGTGTCTAACGAAACCTATCTGTGATGCTGCTATGAGTAGGATGTTCTTACAGGCGGGTCATGGCTTGCTCTGTGCTGGACAGGGCCGGGGAGAAAGAGAAAAAATGCCAAAATCCAGCCCTGCAGAACAGCTGCAACTGATGTAAGGGTGTGCTTACTACTGCCATTTCAAGTGGGCCTACACTTTATCACTCTACTCGGGATTACTGCCTATTACACAGAGTATCTTCCTTTATCTAAGAGTTTGTTTTAAACTCACAAAGCACACGTACCCTCTGAAATAAATGCCCAATTTAGTTAAACAAGATCTCAAGATTGCTTGATGAAACCCTATCATACAAAATTTGATGGTATGTATTAGAATTAACCAGGTCACCAGAATTAACCAACACATATACTGCTGACACAGAAGTAAATGCCTGTGGAAACCAGCCACTCTGCACCTGCAAAGCTTTATGTCTCAACAAAAATGGGACACAAACTCATGCTAAATATATCTCTGGGTGTTAGTGGTAAGCAACATGGTATTCGAGCTCAACTATTTCTAAATACCATAGTAGTGATGAATATGGATCCGCTTTCTAAATTTCTCATCCATTAGCTGGGTCCAAGGAGTATGATCTTGGTCTTACTTTTTGTACCTGTATTTTTAAAAATAAATTAACTGTTGCATGAATGCAAGAATGTTTATGGGAGCATGCCTACACCTCTGAAATTAAAATGGACTGCTTGTTTTATGTGTCCTATCAAATCACTTAAAGCTTGCAGACCTTATCACTGATCCATTGATCACACACAAATTCAGCTGTTGCTCACCAGATTTCAGAGGATTACATCATGATGCCCTTTTCCTGAGCAAAAACTTGCTTGTGTTTCTTGTGCAGCCAGTATCCTACAAACATCCCCACCATGAGGCACATCACGTTTGCATAGGATTTCCCAACTTACACCGAAAACACAACTGGCACATTAGGAAACATGCTGCCTCAAGCACAATGCTGTATTTACCCAGCCTGGGCCGTGACCTTCAGCTGGGTGTGCTTCTTAGTCTTAGGTAAGCTCGCAAGAAATTTATATCCTCAGCTATTTCTATATTTTAAGTTTTTCTTTGCACAGTAAGCATCTGCTAAAAATCATTATAATACTAAAATCCAAACACTAAGTTAGCATATGACTGACTTAAAAAGCTGACTTGTTGCTTGTACCCTCCAAACACTCACTTCATTAGGGCCTAACTTGCCAGTCTTGAGTAAGGCACTAAAGAATGAAACAGCTACCTGTTGTAGCATCAACTATTTGGTTTGATTTTCCTTTTTGCACTGGACCCAAATGAGCCTCAAAGTGCCAGAGAGTTACAGGTATCAGAACTTCAGCTAAAAAAAAAAATAATATATCAAAACCAATTGTAAGATTTCTAAAATTAAAAACAAAAAACCTTCTCTTATCCCAGAAGTACCAGAGTACCAGTACCACGAGAAGCCAGAGACATGTAAAAAAAGCAGTCGAACCATAGAAACCTACTGGTTTAAATGGGAATGCACAGCTGTAAACAAAAGCAAAATTTATCCTCAACTTCCTTACTTCCTTTCTCAGCCTGGCCCTTCAGAGTATACAGGCTTCCTTGGCAACCGGGCAAAAAACTTTCAAGTATGGAGTGGAAATTTCTGGGCAGGATTTTAGTTTTATTTACATCATCTTGACAGTTTGGCACAAGACCGCACTACTGAGAGATTTATAAGATGAAAGAACTTTCACTGCGAGTCAGATAATCCCTGTAAGAGATCTGCTGTACGTAGCTCTATATTACAAATAATATTTTAAAATAATAAAACAACTTTGAGGCAATGCAAGGAGAAGTCGAACAATTCAAAGCTAGGCTGCCACTCCCATCCTTAAGTTCATCCTAAGTAATTCACCCAGTTCACCCAGTAAATTACCACATGTACATACACTCCAAATACCAGGGCCCAGTGCTGCCAAAAGGAACACTGTTCTACAAGATAAAAAAAGAGTATCTAAGGAAGACCGGTTTTGCACACCTGCTACATAGATTTGGATGAATTATTTTCAACTAGATTTAGTTAGGATTCTATGAATGCACTTCTGAAGAGGCAAATACATTGGTGCAAAATCTTTGCACAGAAAACCTTACTGTGATTGAATTACAGACTGCGGGGAAAAAGGTTTATAATGGAAACGCTGACAGAACTATGCCTATTAAGAGAGCTGGTATACCACACATTCTCCCAGGGTGTAACAGCTCCATTATAGATCTCTGAAAAACAAGATCTACAATGACAGCAGTTGTGTAACCACTGGCATGTTTATGGTCACATAAAAAAATCAAATTGCAACAACCAAAATCATGTTCTGTGAGCCAAAAAAGGAGGCTGACGCTGATCCAAATCTCTGATGAAACCTCCCTGTTTCTTGAAACACCATGGGTTTGCACAACCTCACGCATACCCATTTCTGCAGGTACTACTCCCAGCATCTCACAGTCCCTTGGAGCTGGATCAATAACACTACCATGTGGCTCCCTGTTAATGAAGAGCAGGAAGTGCTGTTCCCAAGACAGAGGGCTCAAGAGCACAGGATGTTAAAAGGCCTAGCTGGGAAAGCAGAGATGGTTACTGTATTTCCACTAGTATCTGCAAAAACACAGGAAAATCTATATATATTTAAATAAAAAAGATGAGGAAAAGCATTTATTTTAATCATGACATCCTCACAGCCTTTTCTAAGTTAGTTAGCAATCATTGTATATTTTCAAACCCTAATAATTAATTTGAAATTTGGAATTATGGTGATTCTGCATATGTGAGAACCAGGTACAAATCAGAAGGAAAAAAAAAAAAAGCTTCATTATCAACTGAGTAACAAGCAAAATGACAAAACTGGACCAGCCAGTTTGAATGGAGCACCAATGAGAGGTGATGAATGAGAGGTGTCTTATCTCTTTGTATCTGTACTCACCTCTTTGATATTGTTGGCACCTGTTTTGGAGCTTAAAAACTTTGAAAACATATGGCTCCTTTTACTGTGTGCGCCAAACTTTCCCTTTATGAATAACATTGTGGCCAACACATAACCAAAACTGAATTATTTTATTACCCAGTTACAAACGTGTTCTATTTAGTTTTGTTTAGTCTTTGTTCTCTTCAGTTCTGTGGAAAACCAGGAGCCTACACTAAAAACTTACTAAGTAAGAGTTAAAGTTGCACGGAAGCTCTGTACAGTGAGTGGATTTTCTTCTCTCTTTGAGAGGCAGTTGGTCTTAGTAAGTCTAATACAACTTAAAGACTAATGCTTATCTTTTCCCGGTTGAAACGCGGGTGCCATAAACTGGAGAAAAGTCTGAATTGAACATGGTGTAAAGACACTCTTCACAAAGATTGCCTCCCTGCCTTGAAAATGCATCCACTTCTAGAGCAGAACCCAAAATGTATTAAGAAAAACAATAAATAATAAAATAATGGAGCTTAATAGGAATTTCACAGGCGTGTTTCTTCTGAGAAGAGGGGAAGTTACCCGCAGCAAGCTTGATAAAAGACACCTTTGCCCAATAGAAAGTAGAAGAAACAGGTTTCTGAGACATCCTGCAGAAACCTGCGGAGAGACCTGTGCCGCCGGGGGTTGGAAGGGGGAGTGCGGGCGCCCCCCCCCTCCCGCCGCGCCTGGAGACCTCTTGTCGGGGGCACTGACACCCACAGACCGAAACCCCCCACGGGAGGGGTCCGCGGGCGGCCGTGCCCCCGGGAAAGTTGCGCAGCGCGGTATATACCGCAGCGTGTTCCCCCGGACAGCCACGGAGGGGGGAGGGGGGGGGGGGGGGGGGGGCAACCCGGCCGGGGCA
>BJBW01005738.1:13516-29761 GCA_004320125.1 Scolopax mira
GGGGGGGAGGGGAGCAATCCGGCCGGGACAAGGAGAGGGGGGGTATGTCTGAGGAGCCGGGGAGGGGGTGTCTGCACAGCCGGGGGGGCAGCAGCCCTCTTACCTTCCCCGTGCAGCGCCCAGGGGAGATGCGCGTAGTCCCACTCGTAGCCGCAGGCGCTGTCCTCAAAGGCGCAGGACCCGGGGGACAGCACGGCGGCCCCTGCCAGCCGCAGAGCTGCAAGGAACAAAGCCAGCCCCGGTCACGGCCCGCTCGGACCCCGCACCGCGGGACCCCCGCGGCACAGCCCACCCCGCGCCCCGGGGCTGCGGGCGGGGGAGCCGGGGGGAGGGGGCCGTCGGGGCGCGTCTCCCCGCCGCCCCTTACCCTGCGCGGCGAGGAGGCAGAGCCGCAGCATCTTCCGCGCCGGGGAAACCGGGGCTGGCGGCGGGCGGGCGGCTCGGTGGCCGGGAGAACTGGGGCGCGGCCGAGCCCAGCCCGGGGTGGCGGCGGCGGCGGCGGGGCTGATGGCGGCCCCTCGGCACCCCGACGGGGCGCAGGGAGGTCGAGCCACCGCGGACGCGGGAGCGCGGGGGAGGGGCCGTGGGCACCCCCGGTGGGCGGCACGTCCTACACACGGCTCCCAGCGGGGTCGACCCGGCCGGTCCCCTATGGCTGGGGGCGGCTGGGGCGGGAGCTTCTCTGAGGGCGGGAGTGCCCTCAACCTGCTGCAGTGCATCACACGCCCCCCGACAGTCACAGCACGCCGTCCTGTGTTTAAGTGGGTTTTCCTGTGTTTTAGCTTGTGCCCACCGGCTGGCTCCTGTCACTGGGTGCCACTGGAGGAGCCCGGCTCCATCTGAGGTACTCCCCACCGGGTGTTTCCGCGTAGTAGTAAGATGCCCACTTGCACCCATCTGCAGGCAGCAAAGCAGCTCCCACCCCACCAGGGCTTCTGTGTCACCACAGCCTGCCCTGCTGTCCCAGTGGGCCACAAAACCTGACATCCCCGGGGTGGCCATGGCAGGGTACCCACACATTTTTTCATAAGAAAGGTGCAGGAACTGCTGGGGTGCTCCAAAGAGCTGGAGTTCATCGGACTACAGGATAGCTCAGGAGGGGGCTGCGGGATGTCTCCACTCCAAGCCTTGCTCCAAGCACAGCCAGCTCTGAACTCACATCAGGCTGCTCAGGGCCTTATCAAGCTGGGGCTTGATAACCTCCAAGGCTGGAGACAGCACAATCTGTCTGGGCTCCAGCTCTACTGCTGGGCTGTCCTTGTGGGGAAAAAGTATCTTCCCTATGAACAATCTGAATTACTCCTGTTTCAGCTGGTGCTGTTGCCTCTCTCCCTCCCACCATGCATTGCTGTGAAAAGTCCAACTGCACTTTCTCCATCCCCTGCATTGGTGCCAGGGATGCTGCTGGGTGCCCCCAAAGCTGTCCCTCCACCTGGCTGAATCACCCCTGGTCCTCCAGCCTCTCCTTGCAGAGCAAAGGCTCCAGCCCACCATCTTGGTGGCCTCCCCTCATCTCAGTGTTGTCTCTGAACTGTACCCTAACTAGAGGCAGTACCCAGATGGGGTCTGATGGTCGTCAAGCAGAGGGGACAGTCCCTGCCCTCCCTTAGCTCTCAGGGCCATGTCGTGTTCACACCATCCCA
The DNA here is from genome assembly GCA_004320125.1 of Scolopax mira. Taxonomy (NCBI): domain Eukaryota; kingdom Metazoa; phylum Chordata; class Aves; order Charadriiformes; family Scolopacidae; genus Scolopax; species Scolopax mira. The sequence goes on from BJBW01005738.1 coordinate 15,160, forward strand.
GGCACCTCTTGCCTTCTCTGCTGGCCAGACCCACAGGTGGCCCCAGCTCAACTCGCTAGCCCACCAGGACTCACAGTCATGGCCCAGAGCTGCTCCCCAGCGTTGCCGGCCCCAGTCTGCATCTCTGCCTTCCAATTGCCGGCAGTTCAATGTTTGTCCTTGTTGAATTTCCTGAGTTCCTTGTTAGCATCTTTTCAGGTCCGTTTCAATGGTAGTCCTGCCTACAACATACCCACTGGTCCCTCTGACTGGTGTCATCTGTCACTTTCTACTAATCCGTGGGCGCCAAGGAAACAGGAAAGAGCATCAATCCATAGAGGCCTCCATTTCAACAAAAACTACTTCAACTCATGCCAACTACTCTTCAAAGTTATAATGTGGTTATATTCTTCATTTTCTCACAGTCTGTATTAAAATTTGCTATTTGTCGAAACGGTTTTCTAAGTACAATCACGGGCTTCAGGATCACGTCATCTGTTAAGGCTATGACAGGGAAGTACTAGGAGTTCTACTAGAGTAGAACAGCTACATAAGGTTTTTCTTCAGCCATCACAAATAAATTTGCGCTTTGCAGACTGCTCCAGTTACTTAGCCTTTATTTTTCATAATGTTGGCAAATTTTGGCATGCATCGAAAGTCTCAATAAGTGAAGCCAGTGAAAGATCTCTTATATTCACTGAGTTTTTATATTCCTAAGTAACTGTCATGTAACTTCATAATATACTTAACATATTACCATTTCTGAATCACATGTAGCACCTAGAACTTTCCTCCTTAAATTGGCATAGGCATTGCATATAGTCAATTGTACTAACAACCCTGGGGGTATCTTAGGTAAACACTTCAGCACTCACCCAATTCAGATTTTATCCATGAAGATTTTTGGCTGACAGACTTTGATGGGTTTTACCGGGGATGGGAGGCTTATAATATCAGACCAGGCATGTACATAATCTATCTTTTTAATAATCACTCCCAAGTGTCTTTGATTTGAAAGGTTTTGCATCTAGAACAGACTCTGTATTCTTGTGGGAAGCACATGCTTTTTAGCTTTGGGAAACAACAGTGAATGATTTATAAGAAGTCTTTAACATGCATAAAGTTACCTTTTTCCTGGTGTTCCATGTGTATCAACAACAGGTCCTTAATTTCAGCCACTCCATTGTAGGAGAACTAGAGTAGCACCTACCTTGGAGATGCCCACTAACAATTTAATTTTGAATTTGCTGGATACTAGTGCGATTCCTTCAGTTTCCCCAAAAACATAATATTTGCATCCCTCATTCATGGGTTTGCATGGTGGCATTCTCAGATTTCTCGCTCAGATAGCTACATTGCACAAAATTCGCTGCATAGTTCACCTTCAAAAATGTCATGTCTCCTTTTCTTTTCCAGAGGGGCTAGTATATTGTCAGTGCCCTGAACTCTGGTCTGTCCTGTACTCTTTTCTGTATTTGTAATACTTCTGTAATACAGATTTTGCAGCTGTTTGTTTAGTTTTTGCCTCAGAGCCAAAAATCAATCTAAACTTCTAAACCTTTGGTACTAAACAAGCCTCCCAAATTAAAAGAGCTTATATGCAGACATTAGCATCTGCAGTAAAATCAGGAAGTTATTATATTTTCCAGTTAATCACTTCCCATGCGCTTCCTGTGGAACTGGTGTGTCCAGAAACAGTTTCTGAATGCCCATAAACATGTTCCCTCCTTTTCCTAAGGACACCTGCCAGGTCTCTTGGGATACATCAGGCTAAGAAAATAGGAGGCAAAATTATCTGGCACAGGCTCCTTCTAAAACATTTCTTCTTGGGTAGTGGAAAAACCTCCCCCTTTTAGAAATTCACTCAATTCATACAAGTTTTTAATAAAACTGGTGGTCCTGACCAGCAAAGATTTGGTTGGGTTTGTTGGGTTTTTTTCAGCTTGATCTGCAATTTCCAGAACAAGGAGCCTGCGAGCCTTTCTGCCAATTTCTGCAGGGAAAGTGGAAAAGTATAAGCATCCCAGAAGAGAGGAACTTTTACTAAAAGTTCTGTATTATCAGTTTTGCTTTTATACCTCACAGACTCCTTGGATAGTTTCTTGCAGAGCTGTCTGCATCAGATGCCAGTCATGAGCTGGTTTCTTCCCAGGGATTTGACTAGTTCCAGAATTCAAAATTGCTCTTTAGCCACAGTCTGATGTTAAACTCCATGGTTCATCTTCTTTTTCATTCTCAGTTTATAAACACACCAGCCTCTTAGTCCGTTTTCTACAGTGTGCAGAATATCACATCTTCAGTTAGAGACGTTAAGTGATTCAGAACCAGCTTCTTCAGAAAAACTTTCCTTTTTTTGCAGGGCTCCGTTTCTCACTTTCTCAAGTGACAAAAGCACTTGTCTGTGTTTACAGGGAGTACTCTCTTTTCTGTAGCTTTTACCTGGTCCCATCTCTACTACTTAGTTTCATTTATTCCTGATATATATTTATTCCTATATACCAAGACAAAAGATCTTGGTAGGATGTAAAAACTCCTTATCGTCCCATGTCTTTAGCCTTCTGTAAATTAGATTGTTTGTCTGCAAAAGTAATTCAGACAGAAGTAGGCCTGAAAGGGCCAGATTTTGCAGTAAGTTACCTCCTCAAAAGTTGAAATGGTTTCTGTGTTGCAGCCGTCCCTTTTTCTGTCCTTCTTTTCCATCTCTGTTGCAATGTGAGGAAAGCCGACACAAATACACAAAATTAAAGCCAAGGAGGCGGTAGATTAAAAAAAAAATAAATAGAGCACATTACAACTTTTTCCAGACAACTAGAAAAATGAGATGGGTTCTCATCATTCCTTGCTTAGACCTATAGCAAATCCAAACATCAGCTAGGCTTTTCCTCTTTTTGACAGAAGCATCATGTTGCTTGTTTTTTGAGATTTTTGCTCTCTGTTATGGATGACAGTTGCATAATGATCATGTTTCACTTGAGATGACCAAAGCAGATTCCTATTGCTGAAGAAGAAATAAACAAAACCTGACGCACCATATGCTGCTACATTTCTTTATAATGCAATGACAGATTCAAAATAGCTCTTTGAGTGAAGCTCAGAAGCTCCAGACTTGAACTAAGAGAATCTAAAGGAAATATTTTGTTTTCTTCTAAAACTATTTTGATTACTTTGTTCTTCCTTTGTTCCAGTACTGTTACTGCAAGTTTCCTTTAATACTAATTAGTCACTTAAGGCTAAACGTATCTTCTTCTCTTAGTCATACCCATTCACAGTGCTATAGAGAAGACAATTTCCCGTCTTTGACCATCACACACCTCTCTTCCAATCCCTCCGTTTGCTCTCTTCTCCTGTCCTGTTAGACATAAGCTGCTTACTTTCACTTTCAAAGACTTTCATGACTTCCAGCTCCCTGACTGGCTTCTCCTCAACATTGACATCAGCTTCTATGTGCTTTGATCACATATAAGGTGGTCTCCACATAGTTTCTTCCTTGTTCTACTTCAAAGGTGATTTCTTTTGTGGTTTGTTTGTTTCTTGACTGTGACACCTGTAAAAGTTTGATGACAACAACATGGAAGCCGGTGTGCTGTGTCCAACATAAACCATGCAGGACAGTTGCATTGCATTTACTATCTGGTTGGCTCTTTTAATCCACTTTCCCTTTTCTTAGGCAGAAAACTTTAGGGAGAGGCAAGGATTACTTTTATTTCTGTTTTTGTACAGGGCCCAGTTTGGTACTTTGGTTCCTGTTCGCTATGGTAACACAAACAATAAGAAATAACAAAGAAATCAGGATCACTTCATTTGTTACATTGCAAATACTGAAATTCTGCATAATTTTTTTATCCAGGCTGTGGACACAGCATACTTGCCAGATGTGACTTGTGGTATACAATAACCTTTAAAATACAGACTTTAATTTTAATAGCATTCTCTTGCCTGCTCAGTAAGAATATTTTACCTCAGATTCATCTAGTCAAAGCCATACACAATTATGATTTAGGTTCCTCTCCTGCTGCAATCTCTCATAGCTAAGATCCTCAGAAACTTAAATGTTCTCATTTCAGGACATATCTGCTGTGAAGCATTTTTGATGGCTGTCTGGCTAATATCTCTAGTTAATCTTTTAGAATAAATGGATTTATTCCCATTTCAAACAGTGACAAACTCTTGGCAGGTCTTTTAGCCAAACTTTCTGAATATGCACACCTGACACGAATGTATTTCAATATCAAGGCAGCTGCTTAGTTAAATGTCTTCAACTTTTGAAAAAATGCCCATTTTTGCACAATACGTGCATAGGTACTACAATTAAGTGTAGTGCATTTTAGAGTATATACCACCTTTGAAGACCTGATGGCCCAAATAGGCAACTGATAACGGTGACTCACCAATATGAGCACTCACTAAGAGTGCTACTGAAGTGGCTACTGCCCTCGGTTGTTTTCCCTATTGGCCTACAGGATGTTTCAGCTTTTAGCAGGGATTTTGTAGGCTGCACACACAGCAGCTCCTCAGCTACTAAAGTTTACAGCTCTGTGTGTTAAACTGGTGGTTAAACTGGCAGCTCCAAGTCGCTGTACCCTCTCAGGAGCCATGGAAGTAACAGGAGATATGTGTAATGGCAGAGGTAAGTGTGAATGGGATGTTCTGAAGGGCAAAGGGGAAAGGTGAGCAGAAATTTAAACAGGCATTAATATTTGGAAGGTAAAGGGAAGTGCAATAGATGCAGTTTGTGGGAAGATTTGAGAAAATATTTAAAATTATTAGGCCAATGGTGAGTGCAAATGCTTTTCACAGTGTAATTTATATTTAGATTAATTTAGAAGCATTGGAGGAGGATGATACAGAATTTCTAAAAGCCTAGGTGGGCCAAATTCTGACAGTCAAAACAAAATGATTCAAAATCCAGGCAAGGGCCTCAAGACAGTAAATAGTGAAATGACATAAAAATTACTGAGACTGATGTAAAACTTCAGAGTGGCCCACTAGACTTTCTTCCAAGAAATATGCAGAAGGGGACAGCACATTTTCCTTAATAATGAATTTGTAAAAGCAATTTGCACCTTATTAACTGTCATCTCCTAAAATCCCACCGTCTTTTTCTGCTGCTGAATTAATTAGGTTGTCCTCTTCATGTCCGGGAGTAACATAATTACACATATGTTAACCAGGCTACCTCACAAGTGAAAGCAAATGTCAGAAGTGTCATCATGTATGAGTTTTTAGGAGTACAAAAGCCTTCTACACATGGCAGAATTTAATTCCATAGGCACTTACACAGTTCTTTCCTAAGCAGTCAGGAAATGGGTAAGCCGCATTAGTGCTTGTTGCATTTTGAGACAGGGAATGCAGAGGTCCAGAATAAGGCAGAAGGCCAATTACATCTCTGGTTAAATCCTGTTATTAAGTGAGATTGCTTTCAGGACAAAGTTGATCTTCAGGCCACTTTTTGCTTTGTGTTTATTTGTTTCATTTCATATTTCCAGATTAACTGCAACAGCAAAGAAGCCGAAGAGCGATGATCAGAGTCTGAGCTTGTCCAAATTCTCTGCGCTCCTAGCTACAGATACTCCCTTCTCCAGTGTTTGTTTTGAAATCCTGGAAAACACACTTTGTAAAAAGATCTCATTGCATGCCCAGACACATCCAAACTTTCCACTTGTTCTCAGACATTGGACACGGGTACTGTTCTCATTAGGAAAAGGACATTGGGGCTGGACAAAGAAATGAGGTCTTGTAACACAGTTCAGAGTTCGTATTTCAGTCTCCTCGTATACATGTGTTAATGTTATTATTTTATGCCTTACATGCTTTAATGGCACTGTAATTGTGTGCAGCACTTTACAAGTTTAATTAGGCAGAAATCCTGGCGTCTGTTTTATTTTATATTTATATTCAACATGAAAAATACCAATAATTTGAGCTGAGATCATCTGATCAGACTAACTTTGTGTTGGTGCACCCGTAGTTCCTACTCCTTTTGCCCATTGTCTCCAGTGCTTCACAGCACCAACTCACTCTGATCGTGCTTATGAGCCAGTTTCTGCAGCTGTTGTCTTCTCCATTCTCTGGAAGTGTGTCATGCTGTAGGAATATTTTCATTGGCTTTCACTGGGCTTCTTAAGGCACAAATAAGGTAAGGTACAAGTCCACGTAAGACTCTTCCTGAGGACATGACTGCGTCACATCACGGAGTGACACTAACAGAGCCATTCAGTTCACTTTTGATACCTGGCTTTATTACAGCCCTTGAATACAATGCATCTGTTGTGCCCAGGGACTTGGTCCTTGTTGGACTGTATGGGCTGAACTCCTTTATAAATCAAACAGAAAATGCTTAAAGTTTTGCTTCTCTGTGAGGGTAACTACACTGTAAAGTGCAGTGAAGTGAATGAGGACTCCCCTTTAGTGTTGCTGACCATGAGATGATGTGTAACGGTGAGAGCAAGCAAAAGGAGTACATATACTCATTTATTTTGTTCAAAATTTTCTAAGGGATTTGATGCCTAAGAGAAAAGCAAAGAGAGGCTGTGTAGAAGGTACTAGCAGCCAGTGACTGTGCTGGCCATTTCTGCTCCCATACAGATTACGTGCCATTTTGGAGGACAAAGAGGAGAAACGCGCCCTTGGGATGAGCAAGAAAAGATCCTGACAGGTTTATTTGATTTTTTTTTTTTCACATTATGATCACATTTCACCATTAGCAGCGAACTGCTAGCTGGCAACTGCCAGCTGAAGCAGCAGGGAAAGGTCTTACCACTGTCATCTATGGCATGAGCCACATGTGCCCATCAACATTGCGGGTACATTGGTGTGGTTTTTAGGATATCTCAGAGAGGAATCTTTTTCCCGTTGTGTTGAACTGGTTCTGTATAATGCTCTAACAGCCTGCTATGGTTTTGTACTACAAAGTACATATAGTTGACATGTTGTTCCCACATATTGTATCTTGATTCTGTCTATCAACTCTTCCATGCACCAAAGTTGCTTCTGGTGATTGATATTCCGAAAACCTCATGTGAAGACCATGGAGCTCTCCAGTACTTCTGGTTTGCTGAGAGTCAGTGACTGATCTTAAGAAGCTCTTGAGTTTATTAATGGAAATTACTTTCAGTCCAGTGCTGATTCATCTGCCAGGACTCAGCAAAGGGAACTATGCATCCTGGTTCCGAGTAAAACAGAACCAACTTTCTGTTCAATAATTTTACTTCTTAGCTAGGCTCTTTTAACTCTCTGAAATCAATAGCATATTGTGGAGAAATTGTTCACTTTTAGAGTGATAAGACCAATGTTTGTACTTCATGCCAGGGAACAGTATGCAGAGAGGCTCATGCTTATACTTATTGCTGTAGCAGTCAAGGTTGGATAATTTTGTTATTTGCCCCATTAGAGGGTCAGAAATGTAAGAGCCAAAACCTCAATCATGCTGCAGCTGAGCTTGGTGGGACTGGCTGGTACTGAGGTTGGTCATACAAAGCCACAGTGACAGACAGGAGGGGATTAATCTGTTTTATATGCAGAGTTAACATCTGCTGCATATATGGAACGTCAGTACTGCTGTATTTCCAGATAAAGATTTAGTTAGTGGCTGAATGACCAATCTTTAATTTTATTATTATTTTTTCTTCTTAACAATCATGCGATGTGCAGCCTGCTGATAGTAAAGACCAGAAGGCCAATCTCCAAAAAAGATGAAGCTGGGCATGAAGTCACACCTCAGTAAGGCTGACTCTTTCTTTGTAAGTGACTGCAAAAGGACTCCAGGCTCCCTCTCTTACATTGGAAGTATCAGCCTACTTTTTTTTTTTTTCTTTTTGGTATTATATAGTAAGTTTCCCAGACCTTATTTATTTCCCTGTGAAGGAAAGCCAGCTGCTTGAAAGAAGCAAGTTCATGCTGCATATCATTATGATTTCAGGAAGAGGAGTAAAAGAAACCTGCATGTGAAGTTACTAAACAAGTTAAATCCTGATGATTTGTTTCTCTGAAAAAAACTCTGCTGGCAGCAGCAAACTGCAATTTCCTCTGTAGAAAAAAGCACTGGGTGCCAAGGAAATGGCTAGCATAATTACAGCTAATTAATGTTTTATAAACAGCTATCAGGTCTGACTTCCGTGCTTTTTTAAAAAATTATTATTTAAATCAGGCGGTTAATGGCCTGATAGCCAAGTGGTGGCCTCTGAAGGGCCATTGGATATTCCTTTCAGCTGTTTTTTTCAGTCACCAGAGAGTGTGCCAGCCATTGTCATTTGCTATAATTGACCATGGCAGGAGGGGTCTGAAGAGGATATGCATGCTTGGTTCAGGCCAGAGCTCTACCAGAGTCCCTTCTCTACCCTCAAGCCACCGGCTGGTCACCCACTTGCGGAGAAAAAGAAGCCAGTAGGCAGCAGCCACTGCAGCACCATCCCTTGCAAAGCAGGAGAAGAGGAGCCCAAAGCAAGTCAGGCAACCTCCTGGCCATGGCGACTGCAGTTAATCCTGCCAAAAAGCTGTCTTCACACATGCACACTGGTAAAGGAGTTTCCTTGCATAAATCCAAGCTACCTCACCTGCGCTTCACCAGTAAGGGACAAAAAACATCACAAGAGAAGACCTGGTTTCTCAAGGCAAAGTGGAGGCCTTCTGTGGTGGAACTGCCCGGATGCTCTGCTAAAAATGAGTGGTTATGGGATGAGCTTTGAGAGAAGTAGGAGGAAATATTAATATTCCATATTTCTGTCTTTTGGGCTCAGTATTCAAAGAGGTTTTGGTTCCTGGAAAAAAACACAGAATTACTTTAAGGTTCAGATATTTTACTGAATATTTCAGCTAGTCAGGTTAGAAGAATAATAAATGCTTCTGTTAAAGCTGTAATGTAAGTATCCAGTTACTGAAGGTTAGTTATATCTAGACTAAATAAACAAGCTTTGCTTATGTGCATGGAGATACAAGTTTAAATATATACACATTTAGAATAGGTGCTGTGCTATTTACAGAAACATAGTCTAAATTTCAACACAAGTACCTTTTTCATTTGTGAACATGATGAGTGTCACCACTTTTCAGAAGTGGGACTTCTGAAACAAGATGTGCTGGAGCAGGCATTTTACTAATGATTGACTTATAATGGTAACTAGTAAATGGCAAATTTCTCCCATAGACAAAATTCCATCAAAGTCCAGCTCAGCCCAAAGCTAGGATGAGGATTTGGTTTAAAATGGGGTACAGGGATAGTGATGGTTTCATCACCCATTTCCAACTGGGTGGTTTTGATATCTGCAATAGTGAAGTGTAGCCTTAGGGTTAGAGTTCAGGAAGCCAAGATCCTCAGGGTTGGAGAAATATCAAAATCCTGCTCTTCCCAGACAGCCAGATGATGGTTAGCTGGGGATGGTGTGGTAGGTCATCACATATTTTGAACTGGGGAGGTTTAACATCTACTTTGCAGAAGGACAGATTGCAGAATCTACTTAGCTGTTTAGGGCTAGGGAAATCAAAGACCTTGCAATTCAAATGCCAGCAACATCCTGCTCAGCCCAGAGACCTGGAATGGCAGCTGGAATGTTGGGACAGAGTTGTAAATCAGTGCATGTCTGGAATTAAGAGCTGGTATTAACACCTGCAAGGATAGCTGACTTGTAAGGGTGGGAGCTAGGTTAGTTAGCTGAGTGCCACTGTATGATCCTTGGAGCAATATGTAATTGACAAAAGTAAACTGTTCTTTACAATGTAAGCTACCTGTATTCTGCTATACATTTTAGCCGCGAAAATAGAAACATATTCTTTTATTTAAACTATAGTAAAACACCATTATTGTCTTTGACATGACAGAATAAATCAGGCAAGAGAAAATGAAAAAATGTATTGTTTAGCAATCTAGAAAGAATAAAACTCTGTGGACAGTATTCTCTGCTAATCTGTACCACATGCTGCACGTTAAGTGTGAAAGTAAACATAAGTAAGCCTGTTAACAGCAAATAACAACACTGATGATTTATAAATAACTCTTACCTGTAGGTATTAACAAACAAAAAAGCCAGTGACAATTGCAGAAAACCTTTTCTATGGATCATGCCCCATTTCCATATTTGTTCTGTGCCTATAACAATCAATTTTTAAGATTTCTTTGAGATACCAGCTGCTGAAGAAGCAAGAGAATGCCCAGCTGTTCAAAAGCAACTTCATCATCCAGAGGACTGCATAATGAAAAAAATTAAGGTTGCCATGGTAAAATATTATTTGTGTACAAATAAATGCCCTGTGGTCAGTTTCTCTCTCAGATTACGGTACTTTTGCAGAACCCGGAAGAAAACAGAGGGCAAAGCCAAACATGAGGAGATGTGCAGAGACGGAAAATGAATAAATAAAAAAAAAGGAAGTGAGAAAGAACAAAAGGAAGGTTTGTTCAGTTCTGTTTAAAACCATTAAACCCTATTTTTTAGGAATGTGTGAAGTGGATCAACATGTTCCATATCTTGCTGTACTTTTCCAGGGGCTTTTTCATAAGACTGGCACTAGGCTAATGAACCTGTCCAGCAGGGGCAAAACAGCTGCCCAAAACAACACAGAAATTCTGCAGAGGAGGGTTGCACTGTTTAAGAAAGGTCTGCAAGGCTAATTCAGTTGTGTCTGGGAGCTTTTCTGTCTCCTGAGTCAGCAAAGGATGGGTGGTATCATACCCTTGGGCTTTGGAGTCCTACAGCTGGAAGTTACTGCACTCACCTGGCTGCTGGGCTAGGATTTTGTGTGGCTTGGAGTCATGTAGTGAGCCGTTCATCTGGCTTTCTTTTTGCCAGCACTGGCATCACCTCTTTTTTTTCATCTTTATGGTTTATAGAAGAAGGGCATATACGAAAAGGAAAGGAAAGACGTGTTCACAGCAACAGCCGTTCCAGTTGCAACAGCCATAGGCAACTCATATGCATCAGTAAAGCATATGAGACAAGACCCGCCCCCCCCGCTCCAAACTACCACCACAAAAACAAGAGAGCTGCCACATGGATGGCCCTTTTCCCCAAAGGGGATATGTCTGAGTTTTAGCAAATTCGTATCAAAGTGAAGAGCTCACGCTGGAGATTGCCGATTACCACAAAAAGTTCAGCTTCACTTTTACACGCCTCCAAACGAGGCAGCTCCAGCTGCTCCTCATTTTTCAGTTTGACACATACCATAAATATATGGACCACAAGATAAATACACACGTAAAGCTGTATAGGCAGGTATTGACCCAGGGTTCCTCCTCCCCCCCTCAGCCCCCCAGCCGGTTCGTGTTAAATGCCAGCATTTTAACAGATTGCTTACAACAAAGGAAGATCTCTGTGATGTATTGCTTGCTTTGATTACAGGTCATAACTTGTTACTTACCTGATGAAAAGTGCTCCACAGTGTTCCTGCCTATCTAATTGATCCTGACATTCACCTTGTTTCAGGGAAAAGTGGCCTTTTGTTTCCCCGTCACACTGTTTTGTTTTGATCTGTGGATTTTGCAGCACTGAAACAGTGTTGAAACTCCTTAAGGTGGCGGTTATTGCAATGGTATGGAAAAGAAAATTGTTAGAAGAAGAAAGGAAAGCAATGGTAGTTTACTGTTTAGAATCATCCATTTAATTCCTCAGCAAGAAGAAAGCATGCTAATGAACACAGGCATTTATATTTTCCACTCTGTTTAAACATTTAAGGCCCAGTTGGGGTTTCATATCTCGATTTTGTATTTCAGTCTAGTTCTTCCTGATTTACCCTGCAGTTGGTATGAGTGAGGCTTCTCAACCTGAAAGATTATGTAGCCCGAGTTAAGGGAATATAGAATCCAAATAATGTCTTAAACCTTGGAGAGAGAGAAAAGTCTCTGCATGTTCTGGTCTTCAAAAGTGAAGTGTCATGAAAGACACTGTTTTGTCATTCCTGACTCACTTTCCAACCAAAAATCCTTGCCAATTTGAAAATATGCAACTACAAAAAAGAATTTATTCTTCAGGTTAATATATTTGTTCCCCAGGAATTGTTAGGGGCAACTACAGGGCATTATGAATTTTCCCTGCTTGGCAGAAGGAATGACTGAGTCACACTGATCATCTCTAGACAAAAAAGAGATAGAAAAAAAAATAAATCTAGAAACTTTAGAGTCTCTTCTTCCTGTTTTTAAAGCCAGCAAACAGATGAGACTATTCCTTCTGAAGTTTTTCACTGAGACAGAAAAAGAAAAGCCAAAATTACATGTCTTCTTGTGGCTGTGGTTTGCACTGTCAGCTTGTTTGGTGGATGTCTGCAAAAAATCTGTGTATGCACGCTGGGCATCTGACACCAGGCCAAAATGATCAGAAGTGCAAGCAGTGGTCTTTGCACCAAATATTGCACTTTGTGGTAAACAAACCAATTTCAGTTGCCAAAAAAATGACAGATCCATGTGTAATAAGTAACTAGGGGTAATTTGCTGATCAAACAGGTTAAGCTGGAGGATAGAACACATTGTGTCAATCTTGAGAGCCTCCTGTTTGACGGGAGGAGACACGACCACAGGACTATCTTGAGCAGATGTTAAACCACAATGTTATGTTACTACAGTAACATGTGCCTTTGTGCCAACCAACCATGTAAAGAGTAGATTGTATAAGCTGATTTTGTAACCAACATTTTATCGGAGCTGCCTGAAGTAAGTGCGTGCCTGAAGAAGGCACAATCACGGAAGAAGCAGAGGGGATGTACCGAAGATGTCGAAACCCACCTCTCTGAAGATAAAAAGGGTTGCTTAACTTGCCTGAATTCACAAGCGCTTGGTGGAGCTGCGACTCCCCGGCCGCCCAGCTACCTTAATAAATATTTAGTGAATCCATTTTGGAGTCAATTTGTCTCAATTTAACTATAACAAATTTGGTGCTGTGACTCAGATTCAGACAGCCGACTCGGAATTCAACTCTGGGAGGGCGCCCCATCTTCAGATTGTTGTCCCGGAGGAGATTTCAACTTACCTCACCTGGATTTTCTGAACTGAGATAGGAAAGCAAAAAGAAAGAGAAAGGAAATACTGCAGTTCCCCATAATTTTTGTGCACAAACCGCCGGACAAAGACTCAGGAGTGAGTAAGTATATTGCAATTCCATTCGGTCGGGGATTGCGTACCCGGGGTATGAGTGACTGAGACGTCCACTGGACTTAGTAGTCCACTGGGCGAAGTGAGTGTGGACCTCTAGTAGTGTGGTTCCCATTGTCCGCGAGAGCGTGGGCCATGAACAGAGGGAAACGAGTGAAATCTGAGTGAAAGAAGGCACTCTCAGAAGATGGGACAGAAGAGAGTAAGAGAGCAAGGCTTCTGGTTCCATGCAGGAGATACGGGGTGGGGGTGGGCTCCCCGATATACCCCAAGAAAGCCCGTTAGGCCTAATGATCCAATATTGGGGTAGTTCCCCTTCTCAAAAGGGGAAGTCCAAGGAGAAAACGGTCCATTATTGTATGGAAGTATGGGGAGGAAAACAAATAAGAAAAGACTTATATTGGCCAATTTATCTTTTGAGGATTGGCTATGCTAACAATTAAACATATAAGGAGGAGAGTGAATATGCCTTTTTATGGATCCTGGGCATGGCCCAGACCGCTGATTTGTTCCCATTAAAAGAAAAGAAAAATTATAAGAAAAAAAGATGGGATATAGACGAACCTCCAGCGTCTCCCCCTGCCTATGTTCCACCTCTTCCGCCACCACAAGATCCTGAGCAGGATCTCCCTCCAACATCCCCCCCAGAACCTGAGGAAGAGACTCCTCCTTCTAATTGAAGAATAACTAGAAGTCAAACTAGAGAAAGAAGGGAGGGAAATTTATTGTATCCATTAAGGGAGACTGCTATGGGGGGACCACAACCTGGAGTTGGATTTGTATCTGTACCCCTCAGCTCTGGGGGTGTGAAGGAATTTAAAAAAGAAATGGGACACTTGTTAGAGGACCCTTTAGGGGTAGCAGAACGTTTTGATCAATTCCTCGGGCCTAACATTTATACTTGGGACAAGATGGAGTCTATTTTAAAGATCTTGTTCACAAACAAAGAACAAGGAATAATCAGAACAACAGGCATGAAGCTTTGTAATCAGAGGCATCAGCATGGTCCCGCCAGAAACGTAAAATGGCCCTTACAGCGGCACAATGGGGACAACCAAGACCCCACCATAGAAATAATATGGTTGATCTCTGGGATATGATAATTCAGGGAATTAGAGATTCTGTACCCAGATGGCAAAACATTAATAAAGCCTTTAATGAACAACAGAAGAGAGATGAGACCCCTACCGAATGGCTGGAAAGGGTAAGAAAGAGTTTACAGCTATATTCTGGGTTAGACCCGATAGCCAAGTGGGTCAAGCTCTGCTGAAAACCCAATTTGTAGCCAAATCTTGGATGGACATAAGGAAGAAGTTAGAAAAGATAGAAGATTGGCAGGAAAAAGAGTTAGATGAATTATTACAAGAAGCTCAGAAAGTGTATGTGAGAAGGGAAGAAGAGAGTCTGAAGAAACAAGCCAGAATCCTGATGGCAGCTGTAAGGGAAGGGCAAAATCAGGACAGGAGAAGAGAAAGCCCCTGGAGGGACCCTGTAGACCTTTTGAGAAAATATGGGTGGATGACCAATCTGATAGCCTTCTATGATGCTATAACT
>BJBW01005739.1:0-15512 GCA_004320125.1 Scolopax mira
ACTGGGGTAGAATGCTATTTGAGGGCCAACCATGTTGTGCCTGTTTATAAATCGGGCAGATCCCCTAAGTTTAAAGGGTAAAAGGTGCAATTACCAGGAAATGCTTCTCAGATGGAACTCATTTGTAGTTTTACCTATTAAATAGCTCACACTCTCTCCTAACTAATCTGCAGCAAGAATGAATGGAAAACAAGCGGTGGTCTCAGACAAGTTTTCAAGGCCTCATACCTTGGCATCCCAAATCCACGGTTATGTCTCTGAGAAGGATTCTGAGGATAGTGTTCATAAGGTGCCATGTTTCCACCACCCTGTGAGCAGTGAACTGGAGGAGAGCGCCCCAAACTGTGCTGTAGCCGGGGTGGAAGAACTGGCTGACCCCTGCTATAAGCCACAGTCATAAAGACTTCCTTTCCGCGAACTTTCTTAAGCATTCTCTTCCGTGTTTTCATGTCCATTTCTGCAGTTTCAGTTGAGGACAGAAAAGACAGATTTACACCTTAAACAGCTGACTTTAGAGCTATGTTCTCTTTAGCATTTGAGAGAAGACAGTATCTGGACACATGGAAAAATGGCCTATCCCAGAAAAAACTATTAGGTATGCAAACTGCATACCCATATTTTGAACGCTCACGCTGACTAAATTATGAGCAGAATACTATCATCTCATATGTGAATACCTTCCCAACTTCAGCTGATGAAACCAGGACTCCTAGTGTTAAAATATCTTTATGAAGGCTGCATTTATCTGTTAAATAAAAACCCTCTCCAAATCAATAAAATAAAATCCCTATTTAATTAGCTGGGGAAGCCCTAGTCTGCCCATGCATCTCCGCTAAGGCCAAAGCGGACAAACTTTTTGGTTCTTTGTACATAATTCCCAATTTCTTCTTGGCAATTTTGAGCAATACTAACTTTACTATATATTTTCAATGGATTTGTTCTGTTGCAAAGGTAAATTCATCCCTCTGTCTGAAGGATCACTTTACATCAAACCTCTACAATGACCAAACTTAATATTACAGGCTGAATTAAATCACTTCGAATATCCAAAGACTGCTACTGTTCAAACTGTAACAAGTGTCTCCCTCACTCCCCCCTGGCCCCAAGGGAAGGAATGCTTGTGGAAACCTTGTACAAACCTATTCCTGAGAAGTATCCACCTGTTATTTTCTGATAGGTTCCTCCTTTTCGGCTGGGAACCATATTCCAAGCAAGGACAGGTGCCACTTGTGTCACTGGTTTTAAGTTTGCCAAAGGAACCGTATGCCTACACGAAGAACACTGATGTTAGCAGTGCCACAAGGATATACTGTTGTGCAGTTACGCACGGTGTAAGCTGAACCAACACTACAAGAGAATAAAACAGAAAAACCCACAAACTTCAGAGTGTAGGCAGCTTGTGGAAATAATAAATATATAAAAGATGTTGCTCTGATACCAAGCACACATAACTGTTACTTGTTTATTTAAAAAAAGCATCTAGCATTTAGTCTCAGCACTATCTATTCTGGGTCAAGCCTTTCTCCCTGCATTTGCATGCCCTTCACAAGTACACCTGAAAGCACGTGACAACAAAAATTTTTTTCCAATGTCATCAAGCCAAATTCTAGGTTTGGAGAAGGAACAGCAAGGTGGAGAAAGTGATCAGACTCACCAGAAGTGCCAATTAATTAGTTTGTTTGGATACAACATAAAAACTCCAGAGAAACCAACAGTAGAGGGTAATTTGCTATCCATGAATTAAGCCCAAACTGCAAAGGTCACTTTCACATTCAAGAGAAGACTGAACAAAAAGATTTCACAAGAAAGCATTAAAATAATTATTTTGGTCATTAGAAATCCAAGAGAAAAAATTTCCTGGAACACTCTATTTGAAGAGTGATAGCCAGTAAGGAAGCAAAGCCTCACCTTGTATTTAAAAGCCTAGCTTCTCCTTTTTTTTAAAAAGTACCTTAACAATCCTATTTTAAGCATCTGTGAATATACAAACTCAACCAGAAAGCGTTCAAACACCAAGCCACCAGACCGCTTACTTTTCTGCCAGCTCCTCAACGAATACAGTCAACGTGTTGCCATCCTTTCCGACTTCCTGGATATGAGCATTGTAATACTTACCTCCAGGCTCCAGACGCACCTGGAGAGAGAACACGGGAAGCTCTAAAAAAATGCCAACCTGTATCAGGGGATTCGGAATACTGTCTACAAACCACTAATAGGAAAGGCTGCTCCTACCTGATTGTATATTACTGAGTTGGCTCAGGAGTCTCATAGACACAACACTATTCTGAGTGACTGAGAGCTAAGAAAATACCTGCTTTCTAACTTTTTTTTTTTAAATACACTGTGCCAAGCAGATAAGTACCAAGGAAGACCACCGTTAAAGACCTTGACAAGAACAGGAGATAAACCAGGAAATTGGAAAGGAAAGCTGTGCTCAGCTAGAAACAAGTCACTGAGTGAATCATCAGCACTGCCTTAAACAGTGATAAAAAATAAACCCTAGTTACATACAACACTGTAACAGAAAGAAAGTTGACCTTCCTTTCAGTATCTCCTGGCCAGATCATGCTAGTTCTTCCTTTTTAGCTCTTCCCTTTCTATTTTATAAAAATATTTGCTACATTACTGTGGAGAAGTAGATGATTGCCCAAACTTGTTGTTGACGCCCAGTGAAAATCCAATAGACAACTACCTCAAATGCACACCCTGTGTGTTCTGAGCTGTGAGTGTGGTCTGGAACTTCCACACTCACAGAATGTACATCCCTGGTTGACAGTGAATTTCCAAGCAGTTTTACCTTCACGCTACCCAATGTTTAAAGGTAGATTTAAAAAAATAAATTAAATTTAAAAGAACGTCAGACTAATAACAACATGGAAGAGAATGAGAAAAAGCCTTGGAAAACTCTATGAAGTCAGATGATTTTATGGGTTACCATACTCCATTTAAAGCAGTTTTAATAGTTTATCATAACTGAATCTCCTTTGAGTACTAACCTGACACTTGTCTCCTAAATAGTACTGTCTCCCAGCAAACACCATGTAGTCAGTTTTTTGAAGCTCTAAAAATAAATGAATAAATAAATAAAACGGAAAAAGCCTTTAAACTACTGTTCTTTCTTCATCTATCCTACAAGTATTTCATGACAGCATCTAACTACAAATTATAGGCCAACTGAGTTAAGTGTTTCCTATGCATATCTGAACACTCCCCACAGTAATGGTGAAGTAACTGTAGATGCTCTTACAACAGACCATAACTAAGCTAAATCACAGGACATCAGTAATACCCAGATAATGCAGCAAGTATCACTACTACTTCACTACTACAAAGTTTTTTTGTGATGGTACCAAGTTAATCCTGCACTTTAATACCAGGATTGGTACAAAAAACATTGGAGGTATCTTGCCTTGCCAGAGTACTGGTGGCATCTGACAAAAATGAGAAGTTATCCAAGAAAAACCAACATTGTCTGAAGTCTCCTTGCTGCTAGATTTCAGTAGGTTCCTTGCCTGGATTCTCTGTACATCATTACTCCACACAGATAATTAGTTACTCTGCTCTGTTCCAAGAATTTTAATTACCCTCATTATTGCTTATGCAGTTGTAAAATGCTGGAGTTCCTTAGTATGCAAAGCACTTTGGATCAGACATAAAACACCACTTCAAAACTTATCTTTCTTCGTAAGTTCTTGCTTTACAGATGAGCCATACTGTATGTCAAAAAGCAGCAACCTATTCCAAGCCACAAAGACCATGAGATGTCTACAGAATGTTCAAGCCCAGGAGAGCTGTGAAGCAAAAGAAAACTCCACTCATTTGACAGATATCAACGCTAAATTTGATATCTTCATTATTATACAACTCTGAATCCAAAAATTGTGCTTTAAATAGTCCTTGCACACATGCTGCAACAAAAAACTCTTAAGTTTGAATGATTTCCAATACAACAGAATGGTAACACAGAGTTCTGTACTCTAAGTCCTTTTATTTCCTATTCCATAGTTACTAAATAGCAGAGGTCAGATTTTTAGCAACCTTATCACCTTTATACAGTGTCAGAAGCAGTGTAATTTGTACTTTGAAATGAAGCCAAGAAACCAGCTACTAGCTAGATTTACTGCCTACAAGTATCTGCTGGGTTAACCAGTATCCTTCACACTTCAGCTGTGAAAAAACAGGTAATGTAACCTAGTTCAGAGAGAACCATTTGGTTTTCCTTTTTCAAAGATACCTTTTCTGCTGTCCAGCCAAACATCAAACTCCACATTTCGATAGATCTCAGGGTCCAGTGCCTTAAGCACTTTATAAGGAACAGGCATCTTTGATGGATTTTCTGCAGGCTAAAAACAGAGTTGGAACAGTATTAACAAGCACAATTAATGTGTTCAGCATAGGCTCTATGCTGGCAGGATCTATGGACCATTTTAAGACGTACACACACTATTTCCCAGAATTTTAACTTCTACAATATTTGCCTAAAAACTGTAGCTCAAGAATATTAAAATGCATTTAGGCATTCAGAAGCTGAGCAAACAGACTTTGAAATGGACGCAGACAGGCTCAAGACTAACAACTGGCATGTTCTTTACTCATAAAGAATTAAAGAAAGCTAACCAGACCAATAAAACCATAGCTTCAAAAGTTGGTGGGAATTTCAGTTGCTTTCAGTACCAGGTTTCTGTAGAGTTTCTAAACTGTTCCAAAGTGATTTATACTGCGTTCAAAACAAAAGTGAACTGATTTATACCATTTTTGGGAAAAAACAAACAGCAGAGCAGGAAAGATCTGCTAAGCTTCATCTTTGGAGGGAAGAAGAAAATATCTAAAGAAGAACAAGAGAATCACAGAAAGTAGAAAGGCTTATTCAATTTAATAGAAACTCAAAGGCAAAACTGAAAAGCAGACAGATAGAAGAAATAAGCCACCCACTTTCCAAAAAGTAATTTTTAAAAGGTGGAAAAGAGAGTTTAGCATGAACATGGGTAACACTTATAACAACAAAAAAAATCTACTATAAGGAATTCTTCTCTAAATGACAAACCTTTTCTTCTTCAATGCTTTGTTTGAACTTTTCTTCCTGTGGATTGTCAGTATCATTGCCTTCCCAGTTGTCCACTCTAAGTGATTGAAAATAAGATTACAAAAGATACAATGCATAATTTCTAGACAGAACTTAAAATAAACCAACTCTTCATACAATCTGGAAAGGCACCATGGTGCCATCAAGTGGTAGATTTTTAAACACTAGCTGTGGCTGTGATGCAGTATAGGACAAGTATTTTCCCAGATTCAAGGGCATGACCTTTATTTGTTCCAACACCCACCCTTAATGAGGATTACTGCTTGCATTAGGAAAGGATGAAATGATTCCACTGACTGATTCAACTCTTGTACTGTCAAACACAACAAGACACTTTGCTCTAAGCCCAATCAAACCGTTCCATCTGCGAGGATTCAGTAATGGCCAAAGGCATCCCTTTAGCCTTTCTAGAGATTTGAACAACACAGGATGTAAGGGTTTCTATAGGTACATTATGTCTGTTCCCCTCATCCAGAAGAGATCCAGACCTGAATAATGTCAGCATTTAATTGTCTATTTGGGGTATGATGCCACTAAAAAAAGGACAAACTAAAGCAAAGCTCATCTTTTCAGTACACTATTGCCTCTGCAGAGCTCTAGAGACTTAGAAGAGTAATAACAATATCTTGCAAAAATTTTTTGATGACATAAGGAACAGTTTCATTTACAAATAAGCTGTCATTTTACACATGTTACACAGAGTAATACACTACTATAACATAATCAACAGCAGAGGACATTCAATGATCTGACACTTCACAGTTCCAAGGAAAGCACACTCTCTTCCACAATATACTTCAGCTTTGCATGTGTCATGAAATAAGAAAAAGAATCAATACCTCAAAAAACTTGAAGTTACCCTTTGCAAGGTTTTAAATTTTTTTTTGTTTCCCTTTTACCACATTGCATTCCCAAAATACTACCTCTTTTCCAATGGATTTCTGGATACTTTTTCATGAAGACAATCAAAATTTGCATCCTCACTTCCTGCAGAGCCAATGTTTCTGTTCTTCTTGGATCCACTTCGAAACACCTCAATTGCAGACCTTAATTCTTCCTCATCCATGCCAAACACATCTTTGTACAGGATCTCATATAATACAGCTGAACAAATCAAAACAAAGCTCAAGGCAAAGTAAGGTAATACCAGATCCATAAGAACTGCTGCAATTTTCAAGGTGAGTGTTATCTCCAAATACTCTGTGCTGTTACAAGACCCTAGTTGTATTAAATTCAATTAACAAGAGGACCATAAAGCAATTCTGGTGGGAAGAAGGGACCTCTGGAAGTCATTTAGTCCAACACCCCACTTAACAGAATAATGAGTATGTGTTAATAGACAATAAAAGAGCCTCCATCTCTCTCCTCCCCACCCCTGAAAACCAAAACAAATACCGTCTATAAACATATGAAAACACATACTTCTCTTCCATAGAAAAATGATTTCAAGTTTACCCTGGCAAATAGCAGCATTTTCCTGGAATTGTTTTGTATATACAGAGTCATAATGGCCGTTGCTGGAACAACACAGTAAAATCTGGGAAAATTTAAAAAAAAAAAAAAAGATTTAAGGCTAGAACTATGCACAACCTAACTCACTCTATTTGATGTCCTAGGTCAAGACTACATTAGTCTTCTGTTCTACAGCTGACACCAACTCACCAAGACAATAAATATTTTTAATATAAATATTAAAATGAAGTAAAATCAGATTAAAACTAAATCCTAGGTAAAGTCTCTAAATAAGTTTGTCTACTATATAAAGAAAAACTATCAATTTGTACATCATGCTGTATTAAATATGAAGTAAGAGTTTCCAGCTTACCTCTGAAACCACCAATTGCTCATGACATAAAATAAATACAAGCCATTAAATACGGTATGTTGAGATACACTGCCCATGTAGCAAACACACATTTCAGCCTTCCCTACCTGGGGGGGCTGGAAGAACATCTACTTCTCTAGCCCTGTTAAAAGCAAGGCTTTTAACAAGCAATGTTATGCTGCCTTTTGAAGACATATGCTTTCTGCAACATATGCATTGATACACCCAGTAAACATATACCATCAAACCCCATTCTGGCACATAACCATAGCCAACTGCAACTGGAAGAAGCCCTTAGGCAGCTGTCAGCACACTGCCAGCAATGATGCTGCTCCATGACCCAGCAGGAGCTGGGATGCCAGGGCTCTTAATTCAGTGTGCACCATGCCTTCTGCCAACACAAGCTCTCATCTCATGGTGAGAATGAGCAACACCAGAAAGAGCCACTGGCTGCACATGCTGCCTAATGACAGACAGCTGCCAACACTTAATGAGAGCTCAGGTGGTAAAGCCTTCCAGGACAAACACACATTTGGATTGTACCACTTGATTTTTCAAGTTAGCTCATTTTGGAATTCGATTACACTACACAGGAAACTACACAGAAAAAGAAAGAAGCACATGTAAACAAAGACAGTAATACTAACCAGGAGAGAAGAACAGCTGCAACAGCACAGATTTCAGAGCAGACTAGCCACTTTGGCAAACATAATAGCCCATACTGAAATCCATACCGCAGCAACTTTACTGGCATCATGCCAGAGCTAGCCACACAACTGTGCAGGCACACCTATATGACTGCAGAAAAAACAAGAGAGGTCAGAGAGGAGGTCACACAGAGCATTTCTCCTTTATGTTCCTTCTTTTTGTCTCCAGTGGTAATTCTTGTGTAGATAAGCTGTTCCATTAGCTCCCATCCTTAACTGCGCTCAACTGGTATGTCATAGAAATGAATCAGTTTGTTACATTAATCCTTCCCCTTTCCAGGAACAGAAGTTACATGATTTCATCAGACTTCAGGAAGAGAGATACTGGGGCAGAACACATTCTCTTCACCAGTATAATAAATATATCTTGTTCTGCTCTTCTCAGGTATTTCATTCTACCTTCTCAGTTCTGCAAATTCCCACTGGGAAGCGTTCTTACCCAAAGAAATTTCAGAAACATGAAAGAATATTCTGGAATTGTGAGGTCACCTCTTCCTGCTAAAAGTAAACTTCTTTCCAATAATGAGCTGGAGTAACAAAAAAGAATGGCAGGGGAACAGCACACAATCCAACCCTCAGATGGAAAGCAAGTCTAACTGATTTAACTGATGTGCAAATACTGTGCTTTTTCCATGAGCTGAAATCAGCTTTGGGATTTTGTTCAGGTATGCAAGAGCACTGGAGTTACAAGAACTTGATTCCAGTGGCACATTTTTACAACTAAGAAGGACTGGAGATAACTAGGACTTGGGGTAAGGGTAGGAAGTCGCCTCACTTCTTCTCACCTTGTCTTCAAAGCCATTGTCTGTAGCATAAGTAGGTGGCTTTCCGGGGTACCGATACAGAATAAAGTCTCTCCTAGGTAAGCAGAGGAAAAACAAGACTTCAAAGAGCACAGTCTTAGTAGAGCCATGTTATGAAGAAGCTTGCAGGGAGCTGCTTAGAGAATCCGCTGTTGGTTTATAGAAAAATCAAGCACAGTACTTTTTCTGATAAGTGAACGCTACCATACAGCAATAGCTAGATAAGCAAACACCACTCATTAGAGAAAAAAAACACCCCAACGTATCTGGGAAAGACCATTTTATTTAGTCACATATTAGGTCAAGTACTTAGGCTTATGGCAGGATGCTGAGACGCAGACTATTAAGTCTAAGTGTTTTAGACTCTGCAAAAAGACTAGAGACTCAGCACAGGGATCCAGTAACTCGTGCAAAACTTCAGTCTATTCCTTTAGTACTGGAACAGAATGAGCCTGCAAAGGGATGGTTCTTCCTTTTACCACTGGAGAGCCAGACTAATTGTTACAAGATAGTAGCATTTTTAGCAAAACAGCAGTATCTCTGCAAGATTACATTACCTTTGAAATAAATATTAGTGTTTATGCACCAAGCAGGGCGAGTATTTTTTCACAACCAGAGCTTTCAAGAACACCTACAAGTTTTACTCATACTAACTACCACACAGTGTTTCCACCACGCACAGCTCCTTGGTTTTTCCTATTTTCCATCCTTCAGCCACTAGAAGGAAACACCTGACTTCAGAGTTTAACAATAAACCAAAAGCTAACAAACACCACTGGATACTGACCCTCCCCTTAATCCAGACTATGAAAACAGGGACTGTGATGGCTCCCGTTCACATGTTAGTTTAAGTCTGTTTCAGTAGCATTTCTCACTATGTTTCACACATTAGGATCTCAGTGATAAATATATAAAGAGTTCTGGGGGCCAGAACCCAAACACTATCAAGTCCCAAACAAAGTGAAACTTAAGAAAGAGTCACTTACTTGTACATCACTGACAAAGCACTCATTTCCAGCTGGCCAGCACTTTCCTATGCAAAATCATGAGATTACATGAGATAGCTGTGCCTTCTTCAACACTGAGAAGTCTAGTCTACCTCTCTGCCATAATAAAATACTTAACCAAACTCTCAATGCATTGAGAGTTGAGGTATTAGGATTTAAAAAAAAAAAAAGGTGTAACATGGGATGCCATGATTACCAAACTGAGTAAGGCAGAGAGCTAATTCCAGCAGCAACTCCTAAGCACATCATTCAAGATACATTTTTGTTAATTAAATACACAGTATTTGTTTCAGAGACTGCTGCAGTCACCATACTTACTGGTTCAAGCCTAAAGAAATAAAGACTTTCAACTCTAGTATTCGAACCTGGGGGTAAAAGCAGCAGCATCAAGAAATTGCAAAGTCTGATGACTATTTGATGTGAGGTACACTCCAGATATTCCCCTTTTTCCTTCTTAGAGAACAATTGCAATTATGAGTAAGGCCCACAAGAAGCCTCAACTTTACTTTTCAGTCTGCACAGATTGGTCCTTTCCACAAACACAAATTCCCCACTAAAACTGATATTGTTTATACATGTGAATAGTCAGAACAAACACATAGCATTACCTATGCAACTGAGACCCCAGGATTGAGGTCTACCTAAAAAAACCTACCCCAACCACCACATCTTAAATCATCACCTAATTACTTTCCTGTTAAGTCTCCTCAAGTTTTAACCTCTTGAGAAGTAAGTCTTACCTTTGGATCTCCTAGTCGTTCAAGGTATTTCTCAAATGATCCTTCCACATACTTTCAACGAAACAAAAAAGAAAACAAATATAAAAACAGTTGGTAAATTAAACCTATGCGCTATACCATGCAGGGGCTGAGGGCATGGACACCAAACTTGGGACTAGTCTGCCAATTCCTATCATTTTAGGGTTCTGAAGGGTTGTAGTCTCATAGGGGGCTATGACTTCAGCTGTTCCCTGCCTTTGAGCATGGGAATGATTTGGGATACTAAGGTGGAAATACCAAGAGATTCTGAAAAAATTAAGAGCACAAGTCTGTGTAATATTCAGTGATTTACCTCCCTCTTAGATTAGATTAAGCATTCAACTGCTCTTATAGAGGGAAAAAAAACCCAAACCACACATCAAAAAACCCAAACCACACACCAGCTTCACATAAAACGGCACACAAAACCACAAAGTCAACGTAACAAACAAATAAACACCCCACAAAACCATGACTTCATGCAATGATTGAACACACTCTGGAGTTTTCCACCATCTTTTGGTATTAAGTTTCTTAGACCAAAGTCCTACATATTTTCCAATTACTAAACTTTACAATGGCTGCTCCACAGAGAATATACCACACGAATGACCGTCACACTACTGCTTACTGGGGTAAGTAAGCAGTACTTGCTTGAGTTCAGGAACTTCAGAAACTTCAGGAACTTCAGTATTTACGAAGACAAACAAAATTTGTGAGATTGCAACTCAAGTGAGGCAGGCAAGCAAGCAGTCCCCCTGCCATTTCTCTTCTCTTTCACGCATCCAGCCTGACAAAGCATGACATGTTTGCGCGTGTGTTTCCGTGGGCATGCTTATGGCTAAACCGCTCACCCCCTCCCACGTTACCTCCTCGGTAAGTGTGCAAAAGTGCCTAACACACGCGTTACTTACAGATTCAAACTTATGCTGGTGTTGTCTCATAAACAAGACACAAGCTTTCCTAACTTCCATGTGATGAATTTGAGATGAAAACAGCTGAAAGAAAATAAAGGTTGTGAAAGAACCAAGGAGAAAACCGCAGAGTTTAATTTATGCTACGTATTAGGCTTATTTAAAGACTAACACCACCACAAGACTTCACAGAACAGGGAGAGAAGACGCTGCATGGGGCCACAGCGCTCGGGGGTGAAGAAGCTGAGGAAAGCCCGAGCGACCCGGGACCCTGCAGCCGTCCCCACACACGTCCCCGCCCGCGACGCCTCACTGCGGGTACCCAGGAGCGCTCTCTAGGAGCACCCCCTGCCCGCTGCGGGCCGGCAGCGGACACCACCCGCCCCATCGAGGGCCTGAGGCGCCCCGGCGCCCCCCGAGGCCGTTACCGGTGCCCACCTGCTCCGAGACGGCTCGGAAGAGGCAGGAGGCATCCTTGGCTGTCATCTTGCGGTACAGCCCCAGGCTGCCGAGGTACTCGTCCATGGCCACCTCGCTGAAGGACTTCTGCCCGAAGTACTTCTTCCAGCCCTTCTGCATCTTGGCCGGGCGGCGAGGGCTGAGGCGGCGCGAGCAGAAGCGGGGAGCGGGGACTCCGCGGGGGGCGCTGCGCTCCGCGGCGCCGCGCGTGGCGGCGGGGCGCGCGGCTGCTGCTAATGAGGGGCCGCACCCAACGCGCCCACCTGCGCGGCCCGGCCCGCCATGGCCCGTCGCGACCGCCGGCATCCCCCGGCCCGCCGCCGGGCCCTGCCCAGCACGAAGCGCGCCGCCGAACCGGCGCAGCTGGGCCCGGCTCCCTTTCTTTGCCTACGACTTGCCCCAAAAGGCGGCCTCGAGCGGCACACCCCCGGTGAGGTGCAGCCTGTAGCAGCCATTTTGAGGTGCCCGCGAAGAGCCCCCCAACACCTGTCCCGCGCTCCCCCTGAGGGGCTCTCCGAGCGCGGCAGGGACATTCTCCTCAGGGCCCCCCGGACCAAGGTAAGCCCTGGCAGACCTGCCTCAAGAAGGGATCCCATGCAAAGCCAACTTCCAGCTTCATTGCTTGGTGGGCCCGTTACTGCAGATAGGGGAAAAATCAGTCAAAACGGTTATTCGTAATTTCCTGTGACATTCCTGCATGCTCTCGGACTGGAGATAAGATGCTAGTGGTAAACTTGAAATAACAGCTCTATATCAATCATTAAAAAACTCAAAATCATAGTTACTCATAAAAGATTTGGGGATTTATTCAAGCACTTTCACTTGATTCGATTTGGAAAATGCTTCTATGTACCTTTAATTTGCTAGTTAAAACCGCACCCGGACATCAGATGCACTGATACAGGAGTTTCTTGTTTTAAACAACAGCAACAAACCAACACGAACAAATAATGTACTTGCAGAGAGGGCAATTAACACCAAGTATGCACTTATGCAACTCTAGAGTATTACAGACCAAATATTTTAAAGTTTAAATCCCCTTTGTTTTTCAAGATACTTAAACAAATTGATGATGACATCAACACAGTTGACAATTTCAGTACTTTAAATGGGGTGCTGCAATCAGAATCACATAGGAAACACTGCACAGAAGTCCAAACCAAATAATGACAGGGATAATATAGCATAAACGTATTGATTGTATTGTCTATCCACTTCTTTATGTTTTACTTTGGAGTAAATCACCCAAAACCAGGAAAGTTGGTTGGTGGTCAGTTTGGCAGCAGGTTTGCAGCTCTTGACTTTTCCCACCCATATTCACCACGTGCCCCTTTCCCTGTAAAGAGGCTTAAATCTCTCACTTTCTAAATTCTCTTTAAAGTGCTTCTGTAAACACATGAAACAAGAGCTGAAGGTATCTGCTGATTTGCAGAACATCATAGGAACATCAACAAGGACAACTTCTTTCCACTAGTAATAGGTAACTATGGTCAAGAGACTACTATGTATCTGCCATGCTTGTTAAATAATTAGATTGTCATCCTCACTGGAATTGCCAACTTGCAGATCTTGTGATGTGAATAGCTGTCTGTCCAAGAAACTAGACAGTTCATGCTCCACCCCCCCTTCCCTCATTGGCATGATGCTCTTAGAAGCATAAAGCTAGATGACTTTAAACTGGCACTAAATGGGAAACCATTTAATGTCAGTTAATAATAACAGTAATTTTCTTTGAGGGTTTGTCCCAGTTGGTGGACTCTTAAGCATATGGAAAGCCTCACTAGGAGAGAATAAAGGTTTTGTTCTGACACTTTTATTCCTCTGTATTGTTTATTGAAATCCAACAACTTTATCCAAGAACAAAGCAAACTTTTCTGGCTGTCCAGGAGGGAAAGGTTTCAAAGTTGTCAAGTCCATCGTCTGTAGTGTCTCCAAAAGCGTGCTGTAAAAACAGACCAGAAACAAAAATTAAAAAAAAAATCTATGCCAAAGGGAATTTTTTTTCTTCACACAATTTTCTTTCTATTCATACATAATCCTTAGCACAGAAAAAAAAAAAAAAAAAAAAAGGACATGTATCAAAAGGAAGAAGAGACCCCACAAATCATCAGGCCCCAACCTTCACTGGCTCATAGGCAAGACTGCTGAGAACACACTTCAACCTGCATCAGAGCTTTCACAGGCAACCTCAGCTCTAACTTTTTAATCTTCTGTGGTTGCAGTGTTGGGAGACTGAATAAGATCTGAGGATCTACACCATAAACTGTACCAGGAAATTCATCCTATCTGAACACATGGCATGGTTCTCCACTTAACACATAGCCAGAAAGAACAGCTAAATCAATCTGTTAGCTTGCTATTATCAGACTGCAAATAATGCTCACATGCTAGGCACTGTTCAACAGAAATAAATAAAAATTCCTTCCTGTCTCTGAAGCTGTCAGAAGCACTGAGATAAGTTTAAGAAACTTGACCAATATAAATGAATGACAGGCCTAGTCTTTTCAGAAGGCTTTTCTGAAACATACAAAATCCTATTTGCAGGGCAAAGGAACAAGATGCAGACTAAATAATGGGAGTTGCATTTCCTCTGCCTTCAATTTAGAGGTCATCTGTTGTTTATAGAGTGCAATCAATCATAAATAAAAACAGTAAGATACAGTCAAAACAAGATCAAATGAAACTAACAGGAACCCAGATGAATACAAACAAACAAAAGGAGCTGGGTTTTTTAGTGGTGGTGGTCTTTTGGGGGGAGGTTGGTTGGTTGCTGGCTTGTGGGCATTTTTGTGGGTTTTTTTTTTTTTCCTGAAGTGACAGGCAGTAGCTCTGTGAAACTCCTTGTCAGAGGACATTCTGAATCAGGTGGATTCAGGAAGTTTGGTTGGAAGGGCAGCCTGAATAAGTGCTTGGGAGACAGAGAGACTGAAAGTTACCAGCCAGACAGCATCTGATTTAGGAATCCCCATGAACCAAAGTACTTAAGAGCATGGGAAAGAAAATAACACAAGGAAGTACCTTATGTCATATGATGGGCTGCATCAAAAGAAGTGTGGCCAGCAGGTCAAGGGAGGTGATTCTGCCCCTCTACTCAACTCTCTTGAGACCCCACCTGGAGTACTGTGTCCAGCTGTTGGGCCCCCAACATAAGGACATGGAATTGTTGAAGCAAGTACAGAGGAGGCCACAAAGATGATCAGAGGGCTGGAGCACCTCTGCTATGAGGACAGGCTGAGAGAGTTGGCGTTGTTCACCCTGGAGAAGAGAAGGATACGGAGGAACCTTAAAGGCCCTTCCAGTACCTAAAGAAAGATGTACAGGAAAGATGTCCTGTAAAGTACAGGAAAGATGGTGAGGGTCTCTTAATCAGGGAGTGGAACAATCATTTTAAATTGAAATAGGCGAGATTTAGATTATGTATTAGGAAGAAAGTATTTACTGTGAGGGTAGTGAGACACTGGAACAGGTTGCCCAGAGAAGCTGTAGATGACTCATCCCTGGAGGTGTTCAAGTCCAGGCGGGATGGGTCCTGGAGCAACATGGTCTAGTGGGAGGTGTCTCTGCACATGGCAGGGGGTTGGAACTTGATGATTTTTAAGGTCCCTTCCAACCCAAACCATTTTTTGATTCTTGCCCTGTTTCTACTTTTGACTGGACATCTGCATATGGCCACTGCAAATAGGATACTGAGCTATGTGGACCCCTGATCCGTATCATTAAGGCCATTTGTATGGTTTCTTCTAAATACTCCAGATACTTTCAATTTTATTATGTCACTACATCTGTACAGTCAACTTTAGTGCCCTTTACAAGGAAAATCTGCACAGCAAAATGAAATGGAGTCCTAAGTCTACAGACATTGATTTATTCCTTATAGCTCATGGTTACAAAGTGATGGTCTGGGTTGTATTATTTCTAGACTTCAAAAAAAGAATCAAACAACTAGTGAGAAAGAA